>SNQJ01S0003954.1:147383-181549 GCA_010110895.2 Picea sitchensis | reverse complement strand
CCCCCTCTCAGTTATATTTCCAACAATTGGTATCAGACCAGGTGCCTTTGATCAAAGGTAGATCCATAAGATTGAACATGATGAGTCATGATGGAGGTTCAAATAATAGACCCCCTCTGTTTGATGGAACAAACTTTTCCTTCTGGAAAATGAGGATGAGAACACATTTAATGTCCTTGGGTGCTGATGTTTGGGATGTCGTTGAAACGGGATATGTGAAGCCTATAGTCTTGGCCTCAAAAGATGATAAAATGGAGTTTAGCTTTAATGCTAAAGCAATGAATTCCATCCTCAGTGGACTTTTTGAAGCCGAGTTTGTCAAAGTCATGTACTGTGACTCAACAAAAGTTATGTGGGACAAGCTGATAAGCAGTTATGAAGGTGATGAAAAAGTGAAAGACGCAAAACTTCAGACTCACAGACTAAAGTTTGAGCAGTTAAATATTGATGAAGACGAAACTATCAGTAAGTACTTTTTACATATAGAAGGAATTGTCAACACTATGAAAGGGCTAGGTGAAACTATAGATGATTCTTTTCTAATCTAGAAAATATTAAGATCTCTTCCTTATAGATTTAATCCAAAGGTCTCTGCTATAGAGGAAATAGATGATCTCAAAACGATGACTCTAGATCAACTTCTTGGAACCCTAACTTCTTATCAAATGAGAATCACCAAAGGTAAATCCACTACAAGAGAGGCATATTTTAAAGTAGAGAAAAACACAAACTCTGACATAGATGAGATTGAAGCAAATTTTGTGAGAAGACTGAAGAAAGTATCAGGCAAATACAAAGGTAAACTACCTTTAAAATGTTTCAACTGTGTTAAGATAGGTCATTTTGCAAATAAGTTTCTTCACAAAAGAAAGGACCAGACATATGATGATGAGGAGAAGCACAAACACAAAAATTCATATAAAGAGAATAATTTTAAGAAGAAAAGTCTTTGTGTAAACAATGATGATGATCCTTCAGATGATGAAGACAATGACTCTTCTATTGAAGATAAACTAAACAATATCATGCTAATAGCTTTATAAGATCTAAACACTGAAGATACAGGAAGTGAGTTCACTGACTGCAAAGCATAAGTAGATCTTAAAGGAGAACTTGTCAGTGCCATGGAAGATATTGATAGACTCAGAGAAAAGGAAAGAAAACAAAAACAGTTACTGCTCAGGTATGAGGAAACATGCAAGGAACCATATGAAGAAATTAATATGTTGAAGGTTAAGTTAGAATAAGCCAAGAAGATTGAATACAACCTGAAACAACAATTGAAGGAAGCCGGAACTAAAGGTGAAAAATTGGAAGCTGAAGTGGTGATTGTCATAAAAGATCTAGAGAAATTCCAGGCTATATATCATCAAAACCTGACAAGTATTAAAGCCTCAGAAGAATTAGCCTCCATTCTGAAACAACAAAGGAATTCGAAGTTGAAAATTGGATTGGGATATGAAGAGAGATCAAGTAGTGATCAACCAAGCAATAAAGAATTCATCAATTTTGTCAAATACACAACTATTGACAACAACAAACCTGCAGACACCTAGGAAGGGAATCAACCACCAAGGAGGAGTGAAGGAAAAGCTACTAGAACTAAATTTGAAGAACAAAGAAATATTACAGTCTCTGCCCAAGAACATCATCAACATGGAAGAAATCGACCTGCTCAAAGAAGACAACCATTGTCTAGGAACAAAGATTCCTTCTATGGATATTGTTTTTACTTCTCTAACTTTGGCCATAAAGTTGTAAATTGTTCTTTAAGATTTAGACATGAGCAATTAAGACAGACAAGGAATAAATACCTGCCACAACAAAGAATGAAACAATGATAGACTGCAAATCAGATGATGGCTGGGAAAAGGATGCAAACTAAGCATAACAATCGTTATGATCCTTTGTTCAATGAACCGGAATGTTACATCTGCCATAATTATGGACATAAGGCTGCAAATTGTCGCTTAAAGAACTATAAGCCATAGTCAAATCACAGAGCTGAAAATGTCAAGGTCTCGAAGAAGAATGAAGATAACAAGTGTGGATTAGTGTTGTCATCTCAAAAACAAAAGGACTCCTGGTATATTGACAATGGATGCTCCAGTCATATGACGGGTGACAAAAGTAAGTTCCTATCACTCAAGGAAAATAAATCAGAAAGTGTGACCTTTGGAAATGATGCTCTAGGAAAGATCAGAGGTAAAGGTCTAGTAAGCTTAAGTAATGGAAGAAGAAAAGCTCAAGATGTATTATTTGTTGATGGTTTAAAGCATAATCTTCTTAGTGTCAGTCAGATATGTGATAGAGGATGTGAAGTCACTTTCACTACCAAGAAGTGTAAAATAAAGAGCTGAAAACAATGTATACGTCTTGAAGGAAGATAAGGAGAAGTGTGATTTAAGAAAAATTGATGAAATTTGGTTATGGCACATAAGACTTGGACACCTAAATTTTGATCATATTATCAAATTGAATAATGAAGGTGTTGTGAAAGACCTTCCAAAATTATCTAAGACTAATAACTCTGTATGTGAGTCTTGCCAAATGGGGAAGATGAATCGTGCTCAATTCAAATCGAAGAGTTTCACATCTTTAGAGAAACCGCTTCAACTTGTTCATATAGATCTATGTGGACCATCGCGGAAAGAAGGAACTGGAGGAGAACGTTACTTTATGCTGGTCATTGATGACTTCTCCAGACGTATGTGGGTTTCCTTTCTAAAAGAAAAATCTGATGCATTTGAGAAGTTTAAAATGTTTAAGGAATTAATCGAGAATCATACAGGAAGAAGGTTAAAGGCAATTCGCTCAGACAGAGGAGGAGAATTTATGTCAAGAGATTTCAAAGAATTCTGTGATAGACAAGGAATTAAAAGAGAATATACTATTCTAGGTACTACTCAACAAAATGGAGTGGTAGAATGCCAAAATAGATCAGTTCAGTAGATGGAAAGGGCTATGATGAATGAGAGGGACATTTCCCAAACCTTCTAGGTGGAGGTTGTTCACACAGCTGTTTATATTCTGAGAAAATCACATCTAAGGCCGAACAGTGATAAAACTCCACATGAGCTGTGGTTTGGTCGACCTGCATCCATTAAGCATTTCAAAGTATTTGGAAGTAAATTCTACATCAAGAATAATGATGATCATATGGGAAAATTGGATAGTAGAGTTGATGAAGGTATCTTTCTAGGATATGCAATGAACAGTAAAGGATACAGATGCTTTAACAAAATATTGCATAAATTAGTAGATTGTATTGATGTTCGAATTGACGAAGAAGCTCCTGTAAAAGATTAACATAAAATAAGCACCAAGTCAGATGAAGAAGAGGATAAGAATAATGAAGATGAAGAAAAATAATTCTTAGAGTCACAAGAAGATGATGAATTAGGTGGAGAAGAGACACCCAGACAAGAAGAGTCAGGATGACAATCAACATCAAATCCTTTCTCCAAAATTACTCAAAAGAATCATCTTGAAAGTTAGATAATTGGTGAGAAAGACAAAGGTGTACAAACCAGGAGAAGGATAATCAAAGACACCGAGCAATCACACATAGCCTTCATATCCATGATGGAACCCAAGAACTTTAATGAATCCAGTAAAGACGTAAACTAGGTAAAATCAATGAATGAGGAACTAGATCAGATTGAAAAGAATGACACTTGGGAACTCGTTCCTAGGCCAACAAATAAAAATATAATAGGATCCAAATGGGTCTAAAAAAATAAGATGAATGAACAATGAAATATTGTAAGAAATAAGGCTAGATTGGTCTGCAAAGGATATGCTCAAATAGAAGGACTGGACTTTGATGAAACATTTTCACCCATAGCAAGATTAAAAGCTATTAGAATGTTTCTTGCCTATGCCTGCCATAAACAGTTCAAAGTCTATCAAATGGATGTCAAGTCAACTTTTCTAAATGGATATCTAAAAGAAGAAGTCTATATGGAACAACTAGAGGGTTTCCAACTGTCAGATAACCCTAACTTTGTCTGCAAGCTGAAGAAAGATTTATATGGGTTGAAACAAGCTCCTCGTGCCTGGTATTACAGACTGGATAAGTATCTTCAAAACAAAGGGTTCAAGAGAGGAACGGTTGACAACAATCTATATATCAAAACAGAGAGTGATGGTTTTCTCATCGTGTTGGTCTATGTAGATGACATCATCTTCGAAAGCAATAATGATTCATTGGTACAATGGTTTGCTTTTGCCATGCAGTCTGAATTTGAAATGTCTATGATAGGGGAACTGCCATTTTTTCTTGGTCTGCAAATTACTCAGAGGTCTGAAGGATTATTTATTTCTCAGGAGAAATATCTAAGAGAAATGTTGAAAATGTTTCAAATGGAAGATTCCACACCTATGAGCACACCTATGGTCACTGGATGCAAGTTAAGAAAGGATGATGACTCCCCTGATGTTGACCAGAGTTCATATAGGTATATGATAGGCAGCCTATTGTACATCACAACATCCTGTCCATACATAATGCATGCTGTTGGAATGGTAGGAAGGTATCAGGATGCACCTAAACAGAGTCATTTGTTAGCTGTCAAAAGAATATTAAGATATTTGAAAGGAACAATGGACTATGGTTTATGGTATCCTAGGAATCAGAACTTCCAACTATCAGTCAATTCAGACGCTGATTAAGCTAACTGCGTGGATGAAAGGAAAAGCATGAGTGGAGGTGCATTCTTTTTAGGAGATTCTCTTGTATCATGGTTGAGCAAGAAGCAAGGTTTCATTTCCCTATCAACTACAGAAGTTGAATACATTGTAGTTGCCACTTGTTGTACCCAAGTATTGTGGATGATTCAGACACTTGCAGACTTGGAGGTAAAATATATTGCACCGATCCCAATTCATTGTGATAATACTAGTGCAATTAGTGTGTCAAAGAATCCTGTCTTTCACTCCAAGATCAAACATATACCCATCAAGTATCACTTCTTGAGGGAACAGGTAACCAACTCTGTGGTTTATGTGCATTATACTCCATCCAAAGATCAGATTGTTGATATCTTCACGAAACCGCTTGCACAAGCTCAGTGTGAGTATCTACGCCAGAAGTTGGGTGTGATCCCATTATCAACCTAAGAGAGTCCATCTTGTTAGAGGGAGTATGTATTGGTTGAATATCTGATCCCTCTGAAAAATACCGCAACAGCTCAAGGGGAGCATGTTTTATTTGACATTGATGTCAAAGCGGGAGAAAATGAGTGGTCCAGACCAGATGCTATAGCTGGAGGTACAAACAGATTAGTGTAGCCGTTCAGGGTTGCCATCAATTCCAAAGGGGGAGATTGTTGGCATGTTTACAGGCAGAGCGTGCTTTTCATTGATGGCAAGAACAACATGGTATGGTTACAGGAAATAACAACACAGGAAGACAACACAGGCAGAGTGTGCCTATCATTTGATGGCAAACAGGCTTGGAAGACATCGTAAGTCTAGACAGGAGGAGGGCGCAGATGGAGGACATATCTTGGGCATTAGATCCAAGCATAGAGACCGACCGTCATTGGATCCAGGAGAACCTGTACGATATTTAAAGTGCAAGGTGAAGCGGGCTTACAAAATCCCGAAAGCAGGAGGACAATCCATCTTCGGGCAGGACACGTGGCTACAGATCAACATTTCACTAATTGAAAGGTCAAAGGAAGGAGGGGCCTAACCTTCCAACTCATGATACGTGAAATTGAGAAAATATCTAAGCCATTGGATCAACGAGAAATCTCGACCGTTGATATGATATGGATCCATTTCGATGTTTCACAGATCTGGAATTCTAGATGAAGGAATTTCTGGAACTCGCGATATGGAAGGTCATGAAATGATCTTGGTCATTGGAACTAGAGGACACGTGGCAAGCGATTGGTATTTTCCTGACTTGCAAATCAAGAAAGTCAAAGGCAGTGTTAAGGGAACTTGCAATATGTGAGGTCACAACATGATCATAGCCATTGGATCACAAAATGTTGTGGATCGTTGATCTTGAGAGAGAAGCACTCATTTGATTGGCGAGTGGTCATAACTGATAGTCACATCGTCGAGAGTTGGAGAGTAGAGCTAGAGAAGCCAAGCTCCATTTCGGAGTTTGCAACATGGAGAGTCGATACGACTCTTCAAAAAATCCCTGAAACATGAATTGTGAAATGCATTTTCAGACTTGGCCCCTGGTCACCACCGGTGGTCATGTGAATGGAAGGAGCTAGCGTACCTAGGATCCACTCCGGGTACCGGGAATTAGAGGAGTCAAGGGACTCACTGGATAATCCCCGAAGTGTGAAATCATGAAATGCACTTTTGAATGGGGTTGTGGTCACACCCAATGGTCATATCAACGGAAGTGAGGGGAAGGAGCTAGCAAAGCTAGGCTCCATTTCGGAGTTTCGCGAGTGGAGTGAGGCAACTCACGACTGGATATCCCGGAACGCGAAATTGTGAAATGACTTCTGAATAGGCATTTGGTCACCGCCTAAGGCCACATGTGAAAGGAAAGGGCTTATCCAGAAAGGCTAAAATGTCCACTGTGAAGTTTTCCTCAGGAAGAGAGAAGGCGCCAAAATGCATGAACGTGCGAAGGTTCTCTCAGTAACTGCCAGAACGAAGTGATTGCATCTGCCAAAGAATTTGAGGAGTTGTAGGGTGACTTCTAGAGGATTCGAAGAGCCTCAATATAACTGTTAGAGACCACTGATGGTTTCTGCCATAGAATTCGAGGAGTCTTTAGGGTGATCGACAAAGAAGATGAAGAGTCACAAGGAAACTGCCAGTGGAGTGTAGACTCATCATAGAGTCGACTGACAGATGGAAATGGGTCCAAGACTGTTACAATCAGTAGAGACAAAGGATCTCAAGAGAAGGGCCAATGATGATGAATGCAGTGAAGTGTATCCAGTGGGATAGTGCATGTAGCATGCATAAGGTGCACAGAGACTATAAAAATGCAGAACATAGAAGATATTGGTGTTGCGATTATTGGGAGTGATTCATGCAGGTAGAAGTATGAAGTCTACAAGAGAAAAAGTGGAGCAGAATCAGGGAACAATAATGTATATCTGAGACAGAAAAAGTAGGATGAGTTTCACATGCAGAGTTAGAGTAGAAGATTAGAAAGTTCAAGAAGATGCAAGCAGAGAGACATTGATTGAGGCAGAGTAATTTAGTGTAGAAAAACAATGAAGTGAGTGGTAAGTCTTTGAATAAACATTGTCTCACTGTAATAGAACACTTAAAGCAAAGTTTTATATTTCAGGGTGGTAGGGAGGTGCTAGGGAGGATTGTTGTCCTCAGAGGTTCAAGTGGGTTCTTGAACAAAGGGAGTTGTAGCTTCCATCTAGTTGCAGCTAGAAAAACCAAGGTGGCAGGGTGGTGCAAGAGAGAACTATTGTTCTCTGTTATACAGGTTGTACCTGTGTGACTGGAAGTTGGTGCTTCCCTCTAGTTGGTATGGGAACACTTAGGGATTTGGTGCTTCGTTCTAGTGGGTGCTAGAGAATCCAGAGAGTTGGTTCTCTCAGCAAGTTGCAACTTGCAAAACAGAGGTGGAATCCTGACAATGAGTTGGAGCTCATAAGTATAATAATGTATAGAATGTAAAGATTACTTATCATATTAAGAAGAAGAGGTTTTTACCCTTTATGGATTTCCTTAGGAAAATCAGTGTCTCTGTGTATTCTATATGATTGATCATTATATATCTATGCATGTCAAGTTATCAACAANGTGCTAGGGAGGATTGTTGTCCTCAGAGGTTCAAGTGGGTTCTTGAACAAAGGGAGTTGTAGCTTCCATCTAGTTGCAGCTAGAAAAACCAAGGTGGCAGGGTGGTGCAAGAGAGAACTATTGTTCTCTGTTATACAGGTTGTGCCTGTGTGACTGGAAGTTGGTGCTTCCCTCTAGTTGGTATGGGAACACTTAGGGATTTGGTGCTTCGTTCTAGTGGGTGCTAGAGAATCCAGAGAGTTGGTTCTCTCAGCAAGTTGCAACTTGCAAAACAGAGGTGGAATCCTGACAATGAGTTGGAGCTCATAAGTATGATAATGTATAGAATGTAAAGATTACTTATCATATTAAGAAGAAGAGGTTTTTACCCTTTATGGGTTTCCTTAGGAAAATCAGTGTCTCTGTGTATTCTATATGATTGATCATTATATATCTATGCATGTCAAGTTATCAACAACACATTAAATAATAATCTAGAAAGAATAAAAATAAAACACGAGAAAAGTTTCAAGCTTATATATATATATATATATAATTGATTCACAACCACACCCCCCCCCCTCTCAGTTATATTTCCAACAGGTAGTTCCTCTGTGCATCTCATGGTCTACATACTAGTTCTCTGAGATTCCTTCCAATGTATGGATGAAGTGATGAGGCCATTCCTCTGGTGGTGTCATCCTCCATTGTGTCATGCACTTTTCCAAGTGTTCTGTTGGTGTTCCTTTCCTATCATACCTATGCATTTTATCACTGCCATGTTTTGTGCCAAATCTAATGTGCAGTAATCGCTTACATTGGTACTAGTCCTTAGTTGTTTCTTTGTACGCACCCTACCATCTTGCAGGTGTAGCCTTGAGTGCAATATCTAGGGCTAAGAGTCTCTGATTTTCCAATACTTCTTATTCATAATTTATCAAGAATTCGTCTAAATCATTTACCCCGTGAAAACTGGGAGGTTCTCTTATCTTTGTACCAACCCATCTTACTGTGTGGTCTATTCTTGTGCACCTTCTTGTGGAAACCTCATGTAGTCTCTCATGCCAGTTATCCAACCCTGTATCTGAGTCAGAAACACATGATGTGATGCTTCTCCAGCTGATTACCCCATATGTAGTTGGATTAACATAATCTTCTTCGCGCGTGATGGTTTTGTACAATTGGTTAATTTACTCTAGATCTAAATAGGTGGGTTCTAAAAACCATTCTCCTTCTGAAGGATCTAATGGTGCAATGACTCTATATTCATCTGATTCAAATGTCATTTTCCTTATCTTTAAGTTTATTATGTTCTGGTTATCAAATTCCCAATACAATCCAAGCAATGTTGGATCAGGCATTGTGCCATCTATTATCTCTATTACTTCAAAATTTTCCTTAGTGCGCACTCCATCCAAATCTATTGTCACACCTTTAAGCCTTCTAATTGGTAGAAATTTGTGTTGATTTTCTAATTTAAACTGAACAAGTGAATATCCTAGTGGTGGTTCTCCCGTACACTGCCATCTCTTCTTAGGTAAAACATTTACTTCAGAACCTAAGTCCAGTATGATATCCCCCATATTGAAATCTCCAATATTAGCATTAAGTCTGGATTCCCTATTTGTCCTCCTTATTGTATGGAGGTGATTGAATGTTTTCTGCTCTAATTTTCCTTCTCCCTTCGTGTTACATCTTTCTAGCATATTTTGTAAGATTTTGACAGATGTTGTATCCTTTAATAATTGAACACGGGATTGCAAAAAAGTTCTTATGTTACTTACTTGTTCTACAGGTTGTGATTCACTAGTGTGGTCCAATGAGGAAGGCATCTCGTACACATGAGCGTTCTGATTTTGCTATGCAGCTTATGTAGATGTAGTGTTCTACTTGAGAAACTCTTGTCTGACCTCCTTGAATGTTTCCTTTTCCTTTCACACATCAAACCGCTTATGTGGTTTAGTATTCTTCTTCACCCATTGGTGTTGCACTGGATCTTGTCTTACTGCATCAACTCCTGTCTTATCTCCTATGCGCTGGATCTTGTCTTACTGCATCAACTCCTGTCTTATCTCTTATGCACATGACTATGTTGAGGTTTCTTCCATCATCCCTAACTTCTGTATAAATCCATTGTACATTTTGATAGTTCTAGTTCCTCTTTTCTTGGATATTCCCCAAGAGTGTTGTGCAATCTTCTATGTCATGGTCTGTTGCGCAACAATACATGCATGTCGCTGATGGAAGTGGACATTTCCTTGAATAATGTCTTGGTTGTTGGCAATTGTGGCACACTATTGGACCTCTTCCTCTTCCAAATCCTCCCCTTACTCGTCCTCCACCTCTATATCCAACTCGATCTCCTTGTGGTGCATTGTATTGAGGTACCTGATTATATTGTGCGGGGTTATAGTGTGGTTGTGCATTGTTGTATTGTGGTTGTGCAACATTATATTGTTGTTGCACTTTGTTATATGGAGGTGGTACCTGGTTAAATTATGTAGTTTTCTCTGTCATCATTTTTTCTTGCACCCTATAGGTATCTGACATTCTTTCTGTCATAAGCTCCATTGTCCTACAATATTTATCATCATGACCAACTGACTTGCAGAAATTGCAATATGAACTCTTAGGTACTGTCTGATACTTTTGCATCATTGGACAATGATATGGATCATGCCCATGTGTCTTACAGATCTCGCACTGTGGTCCTCCTCTTGGGAAAGGTTTTGGTAATCATGTTGCCATGTATTACGCGAAAGTTGGACATTCATTCTTATGGTGTCTTTCTGTCCTACATGTGGTACACCAAACATATTCTCTTTTCTCTTTGCCCTTATTCTGGTTAAGCTGAAATGTTAGATTCTTCAGGTCCTCCTTCATCTCCTCTATTGTTGGATCTATCTTCTGATATTGGTTCTCTTCCAGTTGTAAGGTTTCTTGTAGAGTCTCTGCCTAAGTTTGAAACTTTTGTTGTCTCAATGGGTATTTCAAATGTGGTAGCATTGAATTCACAAATAAGTGTCTATGGTGCATGTCAATCATTACATACTTCAACTTACCTTTAAGACGTTTAAACCTCTAATAAATCTCCCAAGGACTCACCTGGTTTCTTTCTGATTTCAATCATCTCATTCATGTACAAATATTCCGAGCTAGGCTTCTGAAATTCATTGATTAATAGTTTCTTCACATCTGCAATAGTCCTTATTACTCTCGGTGGGCTATTTATAGCCAGGCTCATGTACCAATCCAATGAATGGTCTCTTACCATGATACCTAACTGTGCAAGTTTTGTATCCTCATATGTGATCTCTTTTTCTTCCCATATCTTCTCGCAAATGAATAAATGATTTTCAGGGTCCTCAGATGCCTCTCCCCAAAATTCTGGTAACCTGATCGTGGGATCATGTCCTGCCATATTGAACTATGATGAACTACTACCTCCATGTGGTGTAGATATTTGAATACTACTTCCTGAACTGGATCCTCCATTTGTTTCTCCTTGTTTGGATGCATTTCATGTTGTCTTTATTCCACTAAAATTTGGTTGTCTAAATGGCGGTGTTCTTTCTGGTGTATTAGTCACACATGGGGTTATGGGTTCCACACTAACACTGAGATGGATGGGAGTTATACCTTTTGTTTCTGCCCTTGGACTGCCTATATTCCTTTCATATGTTGTGCACAATATTTATTCAATCTGCTCCATAGCACGGAGATCCTCTACCTCTTCCTCATCACTTGTCAATCCCTCTCTATCAGCTATGGCTCTCTTATTATTCATCTTATATTGGTAGGGTACTCCACTGCATGTTTTTCCATTTGTTGCCATTATCTACTTTATTTTATCTTTCTCCATCATGATTGGTTCCATGGCCTCCTTCTTCTTTCCCTTATCCATATCTTCCTCCATTTCTCCACCTCTTGTTAGTGCTTCCCCCCTTCCCCCATGCACCAGGGAAGTTTAGTTGTTTGATTCCATAGTCATTACACCATTGTTATAGAATAATATCTTGATTGAAGTGTAAAGTGATCTGATATACCTTCCTCTAGGTCCTTTTAGAAACTCTTTCTTTGTTGTGTTGTAAGACTTCATAGTATCCATTGCAAATTCTATGATAAACCCTGCAACAATACTATCTAACTAGAAATCTACTACGTGTGTGAATTTGTTGTTAACTTGTTGTAACTGCGCGATCTCCACAAGATTCCACTCCAACTGTCTAATTCGATTTGTTAGGTGGTTGTATTTTAACCTCAATAGACATTCCTGCAACAAATGTGGAAAATCACATAAAAATGCCTCATGCAAGTCACTAAAAACGTATTTGTCAAAATATTTGTGCGATGTTATCTTAGGGTTTTTGTTATCCTTTTGCGTAAACTTAAGCTCCTTTGTTTCAACCATCTTTCGATCTATTCCTTTGTTGGATTCCATGGTATGAACATTCCTTTCTATACCTTCATTCTCTGAGAATATTTCATGGATCCCTTCCACTCAATCCTCTACAGTTCCAGCCGACAACGGAACCATTTTTTGGGTTGTTTCTCTCTTCCTACTCTTATTCTAATCCATGTTAAGATCTGATCAGGGTTCCAACAAAACCCCTTTGAAACTATCGGCCCTCCTGGTAAACTAGAAGGCAACACAATACATAGAGTGTACTGCGCAATATCACCCGAGATAGTTCTATGTGTGACTACAAAGCTCAAGTGCTTACAGTCTAGGAAGGAGTGGGGATCTGGGATTCTATTTGATCTTCTTCAGGACTTGATCTAATTATTCTCTCTATTATTCCTAAGACTCATTCATATGTTAAGCCTATGCATGCATTTTAATAGATCTAACTGAAACATTCATTCATCCATTCATAATCTAACTACTGACAGAAGGTAAATATGCAATAAACAACACAAATAACACAGGTTTTACTATGGTTCACCCCCTCCTGGGCTATGTCCACAAAGATCTGGCTTATTAGTCTCTTTTATTAGGTTTGTTGCAAAATATGGTGATGTGCGAATATATCTATGATCATACAATCATGAAAAAGGTTCCATAACCTTTGTGAGGAAAACTAGATCACATTAGGCTCCTCAGCCTATGACCTAACCCTCAATATCTAACCCACTTTACTCTTCTACAGTTCAACGGCTTACAAAATCATATCATAACTACAATATTCGAATTGAATCAGTATTCCAGTCGATCCCAACAGAACAACCTCAAACCCCCACCTAGACCTCCTAGGTTCTTATTTATACTATTTTACAAGCTTATTAACCATTACACTCTCTAACCAAAACCCTAACCCTAACATGGTTAGTTTTTCCTACCTGCACGCCTTGCATGATTTTCTCCTTTGCATGTGGCCTTTCCTTGCACGTGTTGGTTTTCCTGCCAGCTGCACTTCTCCAAAATTAGGCCATTCCTTACCAAAATTGGGTATTTCCTAAAAATAGGCTTGCGCCCAACATGAAGCAAATTCTTTAAGAAAGGAGATCGCTTTGGCATAGTGCACTCACTGGAAAGTCCAAAATTCATTTATGCAGAGTTTCAATTTTTTTCATATTTCTAGATCCCAGGGAAGAATGACTTCCAACACTAAGCTTGATGAGAAGCTTGAGGGTGTTGATAACTTTTGAGCATGGAAATATAGAGAGATGATCATTCTAGAAGATAATGATCTAAAATGATTCATTGAAGAAGGAGTTCAAGAGCCAGAGGGAGATGATACTAAGGCAAAGTACAAGAAGAAACTGGTTAAGACAAAGAGGATCATTGCAGATTCTATCGAGGATCACTTAATCCCTCATGTCTCATCATTAAAAACCCCAAAAAAATGTTTAATGCCTTATCCCGATTATATGAATGAAAGAAAATCTTTCGAAAGATGACATTAAGGACACAACTCAAGAATGTGAAGATGCATAATTCATAAACCATTCAATCATACTTTACAAGGGTGTCTCAAATAAAAGAACAACTTGAAGCCATTAGAGACACAGTTGAAGAAGTTGAGCTAGTAATGACTACATTGAATGGTCTCCCAAAGTCTTGGGAATCATTTATTCAGGGAATCTATTCCAAAAGAAAGCTAACAAAGTTCAACAGGCTATGGGAAGATTATACTCAAGAAGAATCTAAACTGGTAGCTAGAGAAGAAAAGTTGGGCGATGATGATCAAGCATTAGCAGCAAATATAAGAAAAGGAAAGAGCAGGAAAGAGGATCATCCTCCCAAGAAAATTCAAAAGTCACAGAAGTCTCAAAAGACTCAAAAATATTATTCAAGCTACAAATGCTTCAGTTTCTAGAAGATGGGACACATTGCAAGAAATTTTCCTCTCATAAAAGAGTAGATAAAAAAAGGACATAATAAAAGACATTATGCTCATGCCACAGAAGACGATGAACCTATTCAGAAGAAAGAAAAAGAAAATGATTCAAGTGAATAATATGTATTGATATCAACTCTTATAGGAACAATGACTCATGGAAGTGATACATGGCTTATTGATGGTGGTGCCTCTAAGCACATGATCAATTACAAGGATTCTCTTTCAAATCTGGTTCAGAAGAATTCACCTCATAAGGTGAAGCTCAATGATGACTATCAATATCCCATTAAAGGGGTAGGAGAAGCCTCCTATAGGTTGGATTCTGGAAAGCCTGTGAAAATGAAAGAATGAGGTCAAGGCCAAGAGAATCTTGACAGACTCAATAAAATACTATTTGATGCCTAATGTATCAGAACTGAAGACAACTCAAGTGCGACAACAACAACCAAACTCCAGGTTTGCATATCAGGTTTGATATTTATTGTTGCATTTTAAGTAAGTATTGTAATTAGAATAACAGTCTTTAGAATTTTATTATTTATATTTCTATTGCTAGTTTAGTAACACTTGAATATTATTGGTACAACTAACACTCCCATAAATTCTCATATTACTAATGCACTTGTTTACAAGATAAATCGATCTCCTCTAGGAGATGTTGTTGGTTGTTGAATTTGTTCCAGGTAGGTTATCTTGTAAACTCCATGGAGTTTATCGTGGAGATGTTTCTCTTAATTCTTGTTTCATGCAGGTCACAGGTAATAGCTCTGAGAGGGAGCTATAATGACGGTTGCAGAAGGAAACAATTTAGATGATCTCTAGTTGATACTTGGAGCAGACTATCTAGACATAGAGTTGTACACATCCATGTAATAAAGGATAAGATATCAAAATTGGATCCTTCAAGAAAGATGGGTATAATTTTTGGATATAGTGAGACATTGAAGGCATATAGAGTCTACATTCCTGGTTACAAACAAATCGATAATAGTAGAGATGTTACCTTCAATGAGGATGCATCCTTCAATAGATCAAGGCAACATCATACAGAGGAGATCCGTGATGAAGATCCTGAAGCTCCTAGATTTGTAGATACATATGCAGGTAATTATGTGCCAGAAGAGCATGGTCCAGAGGACCATGACATGGCAGAACCACAACGACCTATAGAAACGCGTATGAAGAAAAGAAGATTGGCTTGGGCTCATGAGATTATTCAGGATGTCGAGAAGTATGGTGCTCCAGATGGATATTTCAGAGAAAGCAAGAAACCTCGACCATATTCCAGTTACGTGGCATTGTTATGTGATATCGTTGATGTTGAGCCTACCTATTATGAAGAGGTTGCAAAGAAGAAAGTATGGAAGGATGCCATGATTGAGGAATACCAGTCCATCAATAAAAATAATGTTTGGGATGTGGTTCCGAGACCGAAAGAGAAATCAGTTGTGATTTCCAAATAGATCTACAAGACAAAACACTCGGCATATGGTAGTATCGAAAAGTACAAGGAAAGATTTGTGGCTCATGGGTTCTCCCAAAAAGAAGGAATAAATTATGAGGAGACATTTTCTCCTATGGCGAGATACATTTCGATTAGAACTACACTTGCGATAGCTGCAGTAATGAAATGGAAGATACATTATATGGACGTGAAGACAACTTGTTTGAATGGTGTAGTGGAAGAGGAAGTGTACATGGAGCAACCACAATAATTTGAGACACGTGACATCTAGACACATGTATATATTGATGAAAGCCTTGTATGGATTGAAATAATCACCCAGGGCATGGTACGGTAGAATTGATAGTTTTCTGATGAGCTTGGGATTTACCGAGAGTAAAGCAGATTCCAACCTCTACTACAAGGTTGTGCAAGGTGGACCAGTGACATTATTGTTGTATGTGGATGACTTTTTTCTAACAGGAGATGAGAAGCTCATCATTGAGTGTAAGAGGAAGCTTGCTACAAAGTTTGAGATGAAAGACCTGGGTATGATGCATTATTTCTTAGGCCTAGAGGTATGGCAGAAACCATATGATATTTTCGTTAGCCAAGGAAAATATATTGTAGAAATCCTAAAGAGATTCATAATGATGGACTGTAAATCCATGCCTACACTGATGGTGAAAAACCTGAAGTTATTGAGTGATACATCTTCAGAGACAGTGGATGCCACCATGTATAGACAAATGATTGGTTCATTGATGTATTTGACGAACACACGGCCAGATATATGTTTTTCAGTGAACACATTGAGTCAGTATATGGTTGAGTCGAGATGTGTTCACTTTATGGTGGAAAAACACATATTGAGGTACCTAAAAGGTAAAGTTGACTATGGACTCAGATATGTTTTGAATCGTGAGATAAGACTGCAATGTTATACTGATTCAGATTGGGCTGGTAGTATCACAAATTGGAAGAGTACTTTAGGATGTTGCTTTAGTTTGGGATCAACTATGATCTTGTGGCTCAATAGGAAGAAAACTAGTGTGGCACTCAGTGCAGCTGAGGAAAAATATATAGAAACATGTTCAACTAGTTGCGAAGTTGTGTGGATTCGGAAGCTACTTGCACGGTTGTTTGATCTCGAGTTGGAGGTGACTTGTATCTTCTATGACAACTAGAGTTGCATAAAGTTGTCAGAGAACCCCGTGTTTCATGACAAGTCCAAGAACATCGAGATCAAGTAACATTATATCCTAGATCTGGTGAAAAAGGAAGCTATGAAGCTCTAGTATATTGGCACAGACAAGCAAATAGTTGATGTGTTGACCAAGCCTCTGTCAAAGATAGAGTTTGAGTATTTCAGGGACAAGATTGGTGTGGTCCAGAAGGACTTCCCTCATAAGAGAGAGTGATGAGTTACATATATGATTCTAGAGATAGTAGTATGCAGAGTGTGGTAGCAGTGGGTAGTCATTAACATGTACGTTACTGACTATGGCACTAGTCAACATGAGTTCGCATAGGGTCAACAGTGTGTCGAGCCTCCGGGGATGGTAGTTTCCTAGCTTTTCAAGATGGATGGCCAACCATGAGTGTGGTTGGAGGTGTTTCCTAGCCCTGGGATAGATGGGTAGTGTGTGCGCACTATATCACCTAATCATTGTGGTTAGATGCCTGGTCACTATGGACTAGATACCTGGTGTGCCAACTAGAAGGGATAGCTTCAGGGCTAGTTGTCCAGATTCTATGTGAGCTAGACAGATGTGATAGTTTCCTAGTTCTGTGTGAGCTAGATGAAGTCTCATAATGACATAAGGTCCGAAAAGATGCCGAGACCCATAAGGTTCGAGAGGACGATGAGGCTGTGCCCACTAGAGAAATGTTGCGTATGTTGATGAGGCCCTAGATGCATGACTGTGACATAAACATCAGATAATCTATGTGTGACTATGACAGAGCTTGTTTGGCTATGATGGTGATACTTGTGACATGATTTGTTTGATCATGAGATAGCATGTGTGGTTATGGTGATGCTACCTGTAGACTGGTATACAAGACCATGCGATTCTTGCCCATGCCATGTAAGATGGATGGATGTGATTGACACCATTACTTGAAGAGCACCATAGTTAATACCTCCCTAGCTAAGAGGGAGTGTTTATGTTTTGGTAGCTACAAGATGTATTAACCTCCAGTATAACCTTTGTGCTTAGAGTAGAAGATTCTAGAAGCAAGAGAACCATTAAACAGAAGTGGAAATACCCTAGAAGAGAAGTTGACCCAAGGAGAATAATAATAAAGAATTAAAAATCTCCAAAAAGAGAAGTCATCCCCACATGAAAATTCACTAAGATAGGCTAGTATAAATAGATGTAAGATGCTACCTCATTTTCACACACTCACTCACTAAATTAGGGCACAAGTGTGAGGAGAAATAGTTGCAGCTGTTGTAGTGGTGACGCCGAAGGAGGTGCAGGTCTGAGGAAGTTGATACAATAGTTGCAGTGGTGAAGTCTTTCCTTGCTCAGTATTTATGGTATCTCTCTCTTGTGTTCTTCTCTTGGTTAAGGTACGATCTCTTGGTATTGTGTTGTTGTCACAATTGTGTTGGTATTTCTAGTTACGCTACTTGTTGTGTTAGGGTTTATCTGTTGGTTCTAGAGTGGACTTGCTAGAATCTATCTAAGAAAAGGTTATTTTTCTCGGGGGTGTACCGTGTAAGTGCCTATGGTTCAGTGACAATTGTGTAACATTGTCTATGGTTAAACGAGCATACCAAAATTTTAATAGTTGACTCAACATAGGGTAAACTCTCGAAGGATTTCATGGTTTAAGAAATGGAATCCTTGCACAAGAATGAGACATGGGATTTGGTCGAACTACCTAATGGAAGGAAACTCATTAGTAGCAAGTAAGTGTTCAAGAAAAAGTTGAACACAACAAGTCAAGTCAATAATTTCAAAGCTTGATTGGTAGCGAAAGGGTATTCCCAAGTCAAGGGAGTTGAATTTGGTGAGATTTTCTCTCATGTTGAAAATTTAACTTCCATTACAGTACTAATGTATCTGTCTACAACATTTGATCTTGAGATAGAGAAAGTGGATGTGAAGACAACGTTCCTACATGGAGACCTTGAAGAATAAATCTACATAAAACATCCCAAAGGATTTGTAGTAAAGGGTAAGAAAGAGCTAGTTTGAAATTAAAGAGATCCCTTTATGGTCTAAATCAATCACCAAGAATGTGGTACCAAGAGTTTGACACATACATCCTTAGTTTGGGATTTTTGAGAAGCAAGGTTGATCACTGTGTATATTTCAAGGAAGAAGGTGTGTTAGAAAAATTGGCGTGCTCATTTCACCATAGACAATATAGCAATATTGTCACCCAACCAAAGGTTGAAGCCACCTGCGAGCACCTTAACCTTCACAGAGAGAATAATTCTGGAAGCAACCCTAGAACCAATATCAAATCAATGTAGCCTACCTCTCTCCAAAGATAGCACACAAGGCATATAGTACAAACCATAACCAAGAGAGAGTCCAAGCCTAAAACCGAAAATACAACTGCAACTGCAACTACTCTCCAAACTTGCGCACTTAGTAAATTTTTGCAGCTGCGAGTGAGAGTGTGTCCAAATGAGATCTGGAATCTTGTATTTATACTGCTCTTTCTTAGTTTTCTAGGCTGACTTCTCTTTCTGGAGGCTAGAAACTCAATATTAATTATTTTCTTTAGCCGACTTGTCTTCTAGAGTTATTTCCAAGGCTTTTAGGGTTTCTCTTTATTCCCAAAATATTATAGTCTTGTCAAGGTTACATGTGGATGTTAATACCTCCTACAACTACCAAAATATAAACACTCCCTCCTAGATAGGGAGATATTAAAGGAAATGATCTTGACCAAAAATAGATCATTCAACTGGTAGCATCATCATAGCCACACAAGCTATCTCATGATCAAATCATGAGCACCATCATCACTATTAGTATCATTTGATAGCATCAACTACATCATCTCTTGAAGCCGTACGCCATCTGAGTAATCATTCATGATGTTGAATAAGTCACTTACTCCAAAGAGTGATATAAGAACCATTCTTCTAATCCGGACATATGTCCTAGAAGAATAATTGTTCCAACAGATGTTGGAAGCCATGCCATGGGATACAAGGACTATTCTTCTAATCCAGACATATGTCCTAGAAGAATAAATGTCATGGACCATTTTCCACCTAGATAATGTCTTTTCACCAACATATTAACTATCCAGCTAGATGGTAATCATTTCCAACACTACCGATAGTCTTCATGGAAATCAGAACAATGACATTCAATAGAAAACAATTGTGTCTATCCATAGTAGTACACAACTTCTATCCAGTGGTACACAACAACACCAAGTAGAACACGGTTACTTAATCATTGACACATAGTCACAACTAGTGGTACACATCCACCATAGTAGAATACATCTATTGTCCAGAGACATACAATCTCCACAGAAATCATATCATCTGATATCAACCTACATAAAACAATATCATGATATAAACTGAGTCATCTAGGCCATTCTTCCACTCACATCTATGATATATGGAAGAGCATCTTCCCTCAAAAGGTAAAACATCAGCCATGGGATATCTGGACTATTCTTCTCAAGCATAAAAGAATAATTGTCTCTGATTTCTAATCCTGGACCATTCACCTAACTAGTAAATTCCTTTGGCACTAATCATAGTGCAACCTAGAGAGAATGACTCTGCCCTAGGGAATGCATGTTCCTAATTGTTTAAGCTAGACCATTCACCTAACTGGGCCATTCCTCCAGAACTAATCATAGTGCAACCTGGAAAGAATGAGTCTTCCCTAGGGAATGACTGTCTCGACCATTTCCTATGGAAATGATTGTCCCGCACCAACCTCCAAAACATACCATTCTTTGAAACTACTCACAACTGTGAACTTCAAAAGAATGACTGCCCGACGAGGCAGACCATTCCAATTGACCACTACTCAGAGTGACTACCAAGAAGAATGTGTTGATGATTGCAGCTATGTGAGACATTCTCCATCTTACAAACCTGTGAGGTGTGGATCATTGTAGCTATGTGAAGTCTTTCTCTCAGCTTACAAACCTGAGAGAAAGACCCTAAGAAGGGTATGTGGTTCCTACCTGAGGAAGATCTAGGAACATAGACATGACCTCCTCCATTCAAAGAGTTGAGAAGAAATCCATATGATTATCCAGTGGGAAAGGCAATCTGATGAGTTGGGCGTTCCTGTGGCTGAGCACAAGGTGAACGTGTGAAATCCCAAAGTGTTGGGTGCATCATCATGTTAACATAAATGAATATGATGTGTTAGCCTCATTTGAGTAGCAGAGTTGACGAGAAAACTCCAGATTATTCTCCTATGTGAGGCAGTGGGAAAGAAGATCTGTAGAGTGGATGTGTTTGTGGATAAGCACAGGTGAACATGTGTAGATCTTGTTCTTCTGTGTAATGCAGTGAGCTAGAGATATGACATCCCTATGGATGTTCCCCTAGTGGATGAGCACTAGTGGGTGTATCATATCCTTTGCTATATGTTGTTCAAGAGTCAGACCTTCCTATAACCCTAATTGTTATGTAAAGGGTATAGGTCGGCCCCACCTTAATGTGATTAATAATAAATGTAAAAGATAATTAATATGGTTAATATTAATAATAATAATAATAATAATTATATTGTGACTTAGTGAGGTTGGCCCTGTTGAGCCAATAAACACTTCGGTTGATAGGATAATTCTAATATAAGTAAAGGAATATTCCCCATTGTTGAATCATATCCTACTTGTGAGTTTGGAAATTTCAGAAAGTACATCTACTTGGGAAAAGGTGCGCACCTCTCTTAGGTGCTAGTCTTCTAGGGTTTGAGCACCCTCTTGTGTGCTAGGTATTTCTTGGTGGTGAAGGTATTTCTCTTGAAGAATATAGTAAAGGATTTGGCTGGGTTTTCTTCCCTTGTTTAGAAGGGTTTCCCAGGATACTTCTTGTGTTGTGCATGGTGTTTCTTCTTGTGATCTTGGTTGTTGCAACATTATTGTCTATCGTTAAGTTAATTGATAAAATGGAATGAACTTGATGGTTAACCTAGCTTATGAAAATCAACATGGTATCAGAACGTAGGTCTTGAAGAACCCATTTCACAAGCATCTACCAGTGTCCTCTCTTTTCTGCAGAACCGTACGACCCTCCTAGGGTTTCTAGAAAATCTGTACAGACTTCCTTTATGAGGTGTTTCATCCCTTAAACACTTAAAAGTTGGGGCTAATTTTGGCATAGGAGAGTACATCCTCCTCCATCGCACCTCCAAAAACTCTCAGAGTGACATTTCGAGCATTTTGAAATTTTGGCCCTAGGGTTTCGCCAATTTCTGCAGAAAATTTCAGAATTAGGGTTTATGCAAACTCATTGAAGGAGCTCTTCAGCTAACCAATTTTCTTCTATCTTTCAAAGGCTTATTGTTGGCAGTCATAAGTCCAATAAAACCTAAAAGTGGTAGCCTAGCCTAGTCGTTAGGTTTTCTAGCCTAGTTGACAAAGGGTTGTGAAGAATAAAAAAATATGATGAACAAAAACTATAATGGAAGATAAGCTTGATGAATCAAGCAACTTCAAAGTTATTTAAAGAAAATACTTCGGAGGAATACTTATTGTGGGTAATACAAAAGGTTTTATCAGAGACAAAATATCAATGAATGGAAGGAAGATGATGTCAGGACAA
The DNA here is from genome assembly GCA_010110895.2 of Picea sitchensis. Taxonomy (NCBI): domain Eukaryota; kingdom Viridiplantae; phylum Streptophyta; class Pinopsida; order Pinales; family Pinaceae; genus Picea; species Picea sitchensis. Next base: position 159,255 of record SNQJ01S0003954.1, on the reverse strand, counting down.
GGAAGCCAATTACCTACTCAAGCCCTTACATTGCAGGCCAATGTCAAAATAAAAAAGATGACAAAAGGTGACATTGTGACTATCTTCTTCATAAAGATCTCAGAGGATAGAGATCATCCAAGATCCATTGGATAAATCATATCAACATCCTCAGGTATGCACTTGTATATATTATTTGTATCATTGCCATGAGTGAAATTGCAGGAGGAAGGAACCTTTGTTGAATTCATGGATCCAGAAGGATCTCGGTGAATTCAGAGAAAAAACACACTCAAAGTAAAGACTCTAGGTTTGATTGTTGTAATTGTCATTCCTCTAACCTATATTTCTAAAGGTTTGCTACATTACAAGTAGATGTTGTAACTATGACAATATTCCTTAAATTGTTTTGATTCTAGAGATGTACTCATTATTCTCCTTTAGGAGATATTCTTGTGTTGGTTCTTTTTTTTTTCTTGTTCTAGATAGGTTAACAAGAAAAGAAGATGCTTATCCTTCATAGGGATTCACTTGACTCGGACGAAGCCAAAACCATTTGAAAAAGAAGAAGAATGTTGGAAATACTAAAACAACTGACAAAACCATTTGAAAAGAAGAAGAATGTTGGTACTAAAACAACTGGTGAGGGGTGAACCGCTTGTGAGCTTTCAAATTACCTATACCTATTAAACATTGTTGAATCTCATGTGGTCATCAGCCAACATACAGCATATGTACATTAAAAGTAAAGACCATCATTCAAACATAAAGTACACACAGAGAGATTTTCAATGCAGGAAACCCATAAAGGGAGAAACCTCTTCTTCTTCAAATGAAAGGCAGTCTTTTCGCTTCAGACATCATTTACAATTGAGCACCAACTCAATGTGAGGTCGCTACCTTGTTTCATAGCTGCAACTTGTTTTAGAGTCTAACTCTCTCGCTTAGCACCCACTAGAAGGGAAAGCAATTCAATCAGCCCAGTATTCAACACCAATCGGATGAAAGCACCAACTTCCCCAAAGTTCCGTGTTATCAACCGATGAAGCACCAACTTCCGCTACACGGGTCCAATCCAACAGAACACTTGTTCTCCCTCTATCACCACCCTGCCACCCTCGTTTCTCTGGCTGCAACCAAATGGAAGCTACAACTTCCTGTGTTCAAGCACCCACTTGAACTTCTGAGGACAACAGTCCTCCCGAGCACCTCCCAACCTCCCTAATTTATAATCAATAATGAATACAAAGACAACTACTCAGATAAATCAAGTCTTACCAATCTTTCTCTATATCTGATCTTCAACAAACTATTCTGCAATTCTTTTCTTCTTTTGTTTGTTTAGCATGCCTGCTCTGCATCAACTTTTCTATCATTCTGCTCTGCTTCTATTCTGTCGGTCATTTTGCTCTGCATCTATTCTGCATTTCATCTTGCTTTGCACATTTGCTTCATTTCTTGCTATGCCTCTGATCATTTTATTTTTCTTACTATTTACTCATTTTTCATTCAGAACAACCCAAAAAGGTTCAGTCTCGCTCATTTTATTTTATACTCACCTCCTTGACGATTCCACTTCCCCTTCAAATAGATAATACAAGAACATCTGTCTTGGTAACTGAAATGCTAACCAATTTGTCATTATCAGTCTGTTTCTCGTAACGGATTCATAACTGAAGCGTTAACATGTGAGGAAGAACAACAACCCTCCGATCAATACTTGATCCAACGGTTCAGATCCCATCGAGATTTCACTCATCGCGATTTCGGCATTCTCAGTGTCGAGATGCACTTGTACTCGGAACCCCCGATTCTTCGATCCCCGATGTGCTCCTTTCCCAATATTTAGCCCCTTCCAGCTACACAATGGTCCATGTGACCAACTATCATGTGACTATCACCATACCTCTCGTTGGGGTTTCAGGCTTTACGCTGTCGAGAGTCATTGTCCTCTCGAATCCCCAATTTCCGATGAGCCCTTTTCTCCATGCGCTGGCCCTCTGGGTCCACATGACCATTACTCCGTGACCACAATCTTACCCCATCGGGGCTACGGGGTTTGTGATGCCTCCATGCATACAACCACGGGATTCTCGATCGTCCAAATACCGACGCTCTGTTACGCTGATAGCTGGCCCCCACTCATCGGGGTTTCGCGGATCGTGATTCTGACTTGCACAAAACTCTTGTCAATGGGATCCCTGATTTCCAGATGAAAAAAATGTCGACGGCGCCTTGATCTTCGACACCTGTCTCTCAAATGGACGGTCTCGATCCCTCCGGGATTTCAAGACTTTCGATGTCAAGTGACTTTGCCATTTCAAAGTCCCGATCGCCAATGCCTCTGCTGACGTCACACGTGGTTTGACACGTGTTAGATCCTGCCACATGTCACTCTGATTCGTGACTTTCATGTGCCTGAAGTGTTGAATCTACTTGACACCTGTCATTCCCTGGTTGTGCCACGTGTCCCTTGCTGACGTGGTCTGCTGTCGTGAGTTGGATCAACGGTTCAGATGCAATCTTGGCTCAACGGCTACGATTGAATCGCAATATCTCATTTCGCGATATCGGAGTTCTTGATGTCAAGAGATTTTGGCATTACAAAGTCCCGATCCCCGATACTTCGATACGGGCTGTGATCAACAGTCCAGAGCACTTCTTATCCAACGGCTGTGATTACATCGCGAAATCGCATATCACGATTTTGGGGTTTTCGTTTTCATTGTTCACGAGACTCATGAAACTCCGATTCCTGATTCTCCGATGAGAAAAATCAATGGTCCATATCTCAAGCTTTCTTTAACAGCTGCGATCAAATCACGAAATCGCATATCGCGATTTTGGGGTTTTTGTTGTCGAGTGAATTGGACATTTCAAAGTCTCGATCCCCGACTCTCCGATGGCTTATCTCTCTCACAGCTTCTACAGATCTGACGGCTGTCGGCCTTTCGAAAAATTTGAATGGGATCCAATTATCACTGACTCTTCTCCTCCTGATTATTGCTGCGCTGCTATTCATTGCTATTGTCATCACTGCAACCACAATTGTACTTGCCATCAATGACAAGTATACGTTGATTTGTTGTCTGTTAACTGAATTTGCCAACAAAGAATAGAACCATCATTGAGACAACCAATGCTACAAAGCATGATCAAAATATTTCTAGGATTCCATGGGAAGAAGCATGCATGAAATAGTATATGTGCAAAACAAGAGTCTTCACCAGACTTTGAAAAACATAACTCCCGAAGAAGTATTCAACAGAATGAAGCTTGATATTGAACAATTTAGGTTATTTGGGTGCCCAATGTATTGTCATGTACCCAAAGAGAAGAAGTCCAAGCTAGATCCTTTAGGAAGAAAGGATACAATGAATCTTCAAAGACATCCCTAGTCAGAGATAGATTGAGACAAGAAGAGACATTTTCCTTGAAGAAGAGACAGTTTTTCAAAGACCCAGAGAATCTCATATGGAGATTGACAGTGAGACAATACCTTCTCCCCCTTCATAAATTCAGAGGGAGAAAAACATTACTCCAGGCTATCCAGTTTCTCCAGTTGATATGTTCAGAGATATTGCAGTAGGGGATAAAATTCCTACCTAGACTCACTCTGCAAGAGGCAGAGGAACATTCAAGCCTCTCAAGGCACATTCCAAGAAAGAAAAAGAGATTTTCAAGCTATCCTTCAATCATGAGCCACTTCATTGATTGTTGATAACCCTTGTCTTAGAGAAGCAACAAGAGAACCGGTATGGCAAGATGACATAACAGAAGAATATGAGTATATCTTAAATAATGATTCTTAAGATATTATTCAGTGACTAGAAAGGGAAGTCTTTTGTAACTTCTAAGTGGATCTATATGATCAAGCATGCAACTAATGAAAGTGTCAAGAAATACAAAATGAGATCTATAACTAGAGGTTTCTCAAAAATAGAGGCAGTTTTATATAATGAGACACTTGAACCAGTGAACCTGATACACTTCCATCCATACTATCATCCATGAGTTGGAAACTATATCAGATAGATAGATTCTTGATGAGTTTGGATTTCAGCAAGAGGTTTGTTGATCCAAACCTATATCATTACAGTGTGGTGACAAGATCCTAATTTTGATAACTTATTTAGAAAGCCTTGTTGTTGGATAGAACTAATCCTTGACTTCTAGATTAAAGATGAAGAATCTAAGTATGATGCACAACTTCTTGGGACAAGAAGTATGATAGAGGACAAATGAGATTTTCCTGAGACAAGGAAAATATACAGTGAAAATATTAAACAAGTTTAGTATGACAGAATGAAAAATCCACCGTGATGGATTTAAAGAAGAAGATTGATGATGATCCAGACAAGACTAATCCACAACTGATTGAATCACTGATGTATTTGGTTAACACCAGACTTGATTCATGCCATGCAGTAAATGTGCTTATTCATTTCATGTGTCAACCGAGACAGACTCACTAGACAACAACAAAAAATGTATTGAGATATATGCGAGGCACAGTTGGATATGGCCTGAGATATGCCTCCAGTATGAACCTGAGTTTGCAGGGTATGTTGATTCAGATTGAGAAGAAAGTGCAGTGAACCGGAAGAGCACATCCAGTTGACGTTCTATCGTGAAGTTTGTCATGATTTACTAATGCAATAGGAAACAAAACTCTGTAGCCTTGAGTACCACAGAGGAAGAGTTTATAAGCATCGAGTGTGTGAAGCAATGTGGCTTCACAAGCTTCTGATAGGTTTACTTTACCATGAGATGGATCCTATGATGATAACCAAGATCCATGTGTAAATATCCTTGAGAACCTAGTGTTTCCTAATGGATCGAAAACACGATGAGATAAAATAGACTTATATCAGAGATATGATGCAGATAAAATTGTACACATGTAGTATCTTCCTACACATGAGAAATATTGTAGATATCTTCACCAAAATAACTTAATGAAGAATGGCTCCCTAGTTGAGAGGGAGTGTCAATAACTCCAACCAAGACAAAATTCAAAATACATCCATGTGAGACTTAGCATGATAAAGAATTCCTCCCTAGCTGAGAGGGAGTGTTTATGATTGCAGCTATGTGATACATTATCCATCTTACAAACCTGTGAGGTGTGGATCATTACAACTATGTGAAGTCTTTCTCTCAACTTACAAACCTGAGAGAAATCCCCTAAGAAGGGTACATGGTTATTTCCTGAGACAGATCTAGGAATGTAGAGATGACCTCCTCCATTCGGAGAGTTGAGAAGAACTCCAGATGATTATCCATTGGGAAAGGAGATCTGATGAGTTGGATTTTCCTGTGGTTGAGCACAAGGTGAACGTGTGAAATCCCAAAGTGATGGGTGCATCATCATGTGAACATAAATGAATATGATGTGTTATCCTCCTCTGAGCAGCAGAGTTGTCAAGAAAACTCCAGATGATTCTCCTGTGTGAGGCAGTGGGAAAGAAGATATGTAGAGTGGATGTGCCTCTGGATGATCACACGTGAATGTGTGTAGATATGGTTCTTCTGTGTAATGCAGTGAGCCAGAGATATGACATCCCTATGGATGTTCCCCTAGTGGATGAGCACTAGTGGGTGTATCAAATCCTTTTCAATATATTGTTCAAGAGTCAGACCTACCTGTAACCCTAATTGTTATGTAAAGGGTACAGGTTGGCCCCACCTTAATGTGATTAATAATAAATGTAAAAGATAATTAATATGGTTAATATTAATGATAATAATAATAATATTAATGATGATGATAATAATTATATTGTGACTTAGTGAGGTCAGCCTTGTTGAGCCAATAGACACTTCAGTTGATAAGATAAATCTAATATAAGTAAAGGAAGATTCCCCATTGTGGAATCATATCCTACTTATGAGTTTGGAAATTTCAGCAAGTACATCTACTTGGGAAAAGGTGCGCACCTCTCTTGGGTGCTAGTCTTGTAGGGTTTGAGCACCCTCTTGTGTGCTAGGTCTTTCTTGGTGGTGAAGGTATTTCTCTTGAAGAATATAGAAAATGATTTGGCTGGGTTTTCTTCCCTTGTTGAGAAGGGTTTCTGAGGATACTTCTTGTGTTCTTGTGCATGGTGTTTCTTCTTATGATCTTGGTTGCTACAACATTATTGTCTATGGTTAAGTTAATTTATAAAATGGAAATAAATTCATGCTTAACCTAGCTTATGAAAAATCAACAGAATGATTGTCCTAGACCATTCCCCCACACTGGCCATAAGGGGAATCATTGTCTATGGTACATCATAAATCTATCAGACCATTTTCATTACGAAAATGATTGTTCGATCTGGACCATTTTCCGAACTGGAAAATGCTTGTCTGTCAAAAATCTCAAACCACTTTCTGAACTGGAAAGGAACTACTTATCCTGGACCATTTTTCGAACTGAAAAATGATTGTCCATAAATCAATAACATATCAGTGCTGCCTCTCAACCTGGGAGTAATCTCTTCCTTTTTCAATAAGGAAGTCGTCTCCACCAGCCCCAATTTCTCTCTTAAGTAAGAAAAATTTTCATGTTGGACAGAGTCTTTACCAAAATATTTGCTATCTACTCATCTATGGAGATATATTGGAGAATCACTTCTTTCTTCTAGAATTCATCACGGAGAATATAATATTTGATCTCAATGTACTTTGGTTTGTCATGGAACATTGGTTTTCTCTGAAAGCTTCATATATCTCTTATATTTACAATATATCATGGTCGAATCCATTACTTATGTTTCTTGCTAGCTCATGACATTGTGAAAATCTCAAATTGAAACATATCCAAACAACACTTCTTCTATCATCATGAGAGTTTGCCATGGATTAGCAATCCATCAACCTGGACTTCTAAGTAACCATTATGATACACTATTTCCGTCATAGAAGGTTTTCACCACGCTTCTGTTGTATATGAGATACTCTACATCAATTTGTTTGAATCCATAAAAGGTCTTCTTATATCTTCATACATGGGTCTCTTTCTGGTATAAGCTTATTTCTCAATTTTCTTTATCTGGGAAGAATAGTCTCTTACATGTAAATTCCAATCCATGGATACTACAGGAGGTATATCTAGTTTACTGGAATGAGTTGTCATCATAGTCTTCTCCCTCCTTCTAGAAGAACCTATGAATCTTGCAATGCTTCCATTCATAAGTATTTTTTACATTTTCTTACATACACTATTCTTTATCATAACTTCCATTTCTTCTACTTGATTGCTTCTAGTGAGTTCAAACCAAGCTGGTAGTCTTGTGATTCTTGGTATAATAATTGGTTGTTCTAGATTTTCTTTCTTTCTTGGAATATTCATGTTCTTCCTCGTGTTTCTCTTTATCTCTTCTTCTATAGATTTCATGCCCTGAAGATTCCAACTTCTTCCTTTCATCATAAGATCATGGATGTAGATGGACAACCAAGGATACTTTAAGGCTTATTTTCGAAGAAGACTTATTTTGAACACTTGTTGTTTATCATGGTTGCTACTTTCAATGGGAACATGGACAGATACTTCATAATCCTCAATGGATCATATCATTTAGGATTAGCTTCCTCCTAATCCTTGCTTCATACATGAATGCATGCTCTTCTTTTGGAATTCTGTAATCAGCTCCCTCTGTCTAAGAGAGTCCACACTTTTGTATACATCCTTATTTTCTTCCGCAAAGTGTCACAAGTCTTTTTCTAATTTCCTCTTGATTGCTAAATTCTTTCTATTTTGACTTCTTCTAGGTCTCTTCATGTTTGATTCTGATTTTGGATTATTTGGCAGTTGTTACTTATATAATAGCTTTCACAAGAATTGTTACCAAATATTGTCAATGTACTTCATCTTTTCATGTGTATTTCTTGACTTGTAGTCATCGTGATAACAATCCTTATCTTTTTATTCTTCCATAGGTATTGTTTCCCTTAAACATATTATCTTCTAAGAAATAGATATACATGATATGTATAGGAACTATGTAAACATGGTATGTAAAAGAACTTTTAGGAATATCGTTACCTTGACTTAGAAGAAGAAGTTTGTTTTATCCTGCTTGGCCTTCTTTGAGGGTTCCCTTTCTTCGACAACTGATGCTTCATCTGTTTCCTTCCTTTTCTTTAACTCAGGACAGTGGTTCCTATAATGACCATATTTTCGATAGTTGAAGCATTGTATCTTTGACATATCCTTTTCTTGATTTGGTTTCTTCCTCAAGCCAAGCTTCTTCTTATTCCTGAAATTATTGAAATTTGTTGTGAAGGCTTGATCTTCGTATTTATTTTGGGATTTCTCCTTTGCATTAATCCTTGATTCTTCATTTGCAAAACAAGTCCAAAGTTCTTCAAATGTGGGATAATCTTTTCTTGTGTTCATGCTTGTGGAAAATGTTAGACTATGGCTTACCTTTACCAATCACTAAGTCTAAATTGTCACCTATATTTGTATTATTCATTTAGGATATTAGTAATATATCCTCAAGTGATGACTAATGATTTAGTTAAGATTGCCTATCCTAGTCATCATGCATGATTTTAGGATCTAGAGCAAATCTCTCTATGAGGTGGCATCACCCATTGTACTATAAATATGTAACATTGGAGTAAATAATTTAGTGTTGGCTAGTGAGCCTTTTCCGCCATGTTGTTGTTCCTATCTATATTTTATCAATTGGTATCAAAGCTATATTGTTTCTAGGGCCTGAATAAAGCTACGAAAGTTATCAATAGGAATTGAATGGATGACTTGGGAAATTTGTTTCAATGGTCTTGACATGTCAAACATGTTTTGTACGATTCTTGCAGCTGTAAAAAGGTTTTTTGCATCATTGTTCGACAGATCCTTAAGGTCCGATGAGAGATAAGTAACATCTCATTTATTCAAAAGTTTCTCTATATTTTATCAAATTGATATATAGATCTAGCATGTGTTTCTATAGATCTGTATGTGGAGATTCGTACATAGAGATATTTTTTATATATAATGCACAGATCTACATCTGTTAGGCAAAAACACGGCCATATATCTCTCAATTTTTTTTTTTTAAGATCTGATAAAATAAAATTATGTCAGTCACAACAGTTATGTACATATGAAAGAACTAAGTCTGTCTGTCCTCTGACAAAATGTTATTCGATTTCCTTTCCATCTCCACTTTGACAATAGAATTCATCCTATTGATTGTGGACAATTTTTTAAATTTATGTGCATTCTCACTTCTTGGCAAATTGTTGTTATCTCTGCAGCACTGATTTTATCAGGTCAAGATACATAATCTTCAAGGTCTACCTTGTCACTAAGGTTTATTTTTGTTGTGCAAATCTGAAAACAAGGCATTTCTACCTCCTATCAGCTCTGATCTCCACCAGAGTAGCGATCCAATTAAGGTGCCTGGTAGTATTTAGATCCATGGTAGTTTTCCATGGAATATTTTGAAGTTGAAATGCAGAGATGAGCATGAACAACAAAGCAATCTATTCAATACTATGTGATCTGCATCCAAAACAAAAAAAATTACTCCTCAACGATTTGCTCCAACGACTTGCACACGATGTGAAAAATTCCAAGAGTAGAAGAGAAGATTCAAAGGTAGACTTAATTCGATGATGATTTATACAGATTTGCGAGGCTTCCATTACAAGTGGATCACACCTTCAACGCGCATCAAAGTTCACCAATTTGATCTGTGACCTCCACAAATTGACTTATTCATCTAAGATAACCCACTGATTTGCAAGCCAAGCAATGGATCAAGGCACAAGAGTCAATATTCTGGTTTGCCAAAGGGAGGATGCCTAAAGATCTATTTTTGGAGGAGAGTAAGAATTGCTGCAACGGTGAAGAATGGTTCCAGCTGGAGAGAAAAAAATCTACTCTTATGAAGCTTTTTAAATTTTGTTTGAGCTATGCCAACATTAAATTGAGCGAAAGATTAAATGAGTCTTTTATAATGGTTGTTTTCATATTCAAAGGACAATAAATATTGTAATCATGCTAAGTTAATAAAATGAATTTTTTCGGTGGATGTTTGTTCTAGACCACCCCGAAATTGAATAAGGGGGTCTAAGGACATTTGTGTTTGTGTGTGATTTTGAATGTGCTAGAGGATGAGTTTATCCTTGAAGATGATAATTTGTGTCTAGTGTTTGACAAATTTTATTTGGAAAATAAACACCATTTAAGTTGTTGATAAAATTGAAATTCAACAACAAGTAGATGCAAAGAATATTCAAGCACAATTAATATCAATCAAGCATTTACAATCCAGAACATGTGATCAGGCATCTGCAATGCACATTCAAGCATTCAAAGTTTGTCATCTAGTTCTCAACAACAATTCTTCATCAAATCACTGAAACAACAAACTAGTCAAGCTCGTAAGCAAAGGAGAATTGGGCTAAAAATAAGCGACAACACCTTCAAATTTGAAGATTAATTCAACTTTAGAATCAATATTTATTGTAACTTGCAAATTGTCCTTTTGTAAGTTTAATTGTCTTTTTGAAATCAAGTTGAGTTGAATTAAATTTGTCATAAGGTGCATTTTCGGCTGAGCCCGACACCCAAGAGTCTATTGTCATTTTGAGTCGAAATTGACAAGCTTGAGTATCTTAACTCAAATCATTGTAATACTTTGGGATGCATTTTCGGTGGTAATAGACATCCTCAACTTCCTGGAAGCAGGTTCAAGAAAAAAAATTCAAGCGAGTGTGAAGTTCAAGTGAGCAAGTTGCAGATAATCCTTCTTCTATTGAGTCAAATTATAATCAGGATCTACCTTCACAAGGAGACCTCATTTAGTGTTTTTGAAATGGCTCAAAATCTAGAATTATTAGAGTTACTAAACACTCTAATAAACACCACTGAAGACAACACAGTGACATTGAACAAAACAACTCTTCAATCAGTGCTAACTTGTTTGCAAGTGATGCAAGCTAAAGTTAGACTTCTTCAATATCTATCTCAGTTATTGAATGATGAGTTGATAGATCTCAAAAAACAACATCCATTGAAGTGTTCTGAACTAGTTTTTGTTCAGCACAATCCTCTCTATAATGATGAAGATGATGTTGATGTTGATGTTTTTGATCAACAATCAGTGAAGGAGAAACTCAATAAGACAACTCTAGATGTAGACGAAGATGAAACTATTCATGAACCTACATTTCAAGTGTTTTCTTTTGACTTCAGTGAAGAAAACCTTTCAATGATGCATCAACATGCAGTAAATCCACTTCCACAGATTTCAAAGCAACAGGTTTAGAATACTCTTTCCAAGCCCATCATCAGACCTTGGGAAGAAATCATCTACAACAAGAATAGAACAGGACTTGGATATGACAAGGAAGTTACCTTTCATATTCCTGATTATTCCAGACCAATCAAGTTCCAAAGTGCTGGATTCCTTCAAGAAGATTCAACTTCACCTGTTCAAGTTCAACATCAGAATGATAAGTGCCAACATTGTAATCGAGTTGGTCACAAGGAGAATCAGTGTTTTGATCTCCATCCTTGCCAGCATTGTGGCAAGCATAACCATTCTTCAGACAGATATTCAACACTGAAGAAACCTACAAGATTGAAGATTCACTATGAGTGGATTGATCCTTGGAAATGGTCATCAACAACCAAGCGATTATATAAGTCTTACCGTAGAATTCAATCTCGAGTAAAGACCAATCTTGTATCATAGAACATTTTTGTACCTCACATAAGTGGTCCCCTTATGGCATAGCTTTCGAGCATGGCCCTCACGGGATGAGATAACATGTGGTTTTTTCTGCATGCCCACTTTGTGTTGTACTCAAATGAAACAAGTATGGTACTCTCTTGAGACTAGAAGGGGGGAGTACAACGATGAAACTCTCATGCACCTTAAGGGGGGGA
>SNQJ01S0003954.1:73445-146724 GCA_010110895.2 Picea sitchensis | reverse complement strand
ACTTTCAGTGATACACTGATAGTAGAGTGGTGATACTACATGTTCACCAATTAGCAGAAGACATCAGATTATTCTAGCTAAAATACTTGGCAAAATGATCAAATTGTCAAGCAATCAGGAAATGTCCAGATATTGCAGCTGGTCACTTCCATATCTCAGCTCTCTTCTAGTTCATTTCAAATGAACATGTTCAGCATCTAGATTGACAGTTCTTCATTGAAGCTCAGCTCAGGAGTTTCACTATGAAGACTTGGAATTGATACTACTTTGTGCTTTATTGTTGGTATTATTGATCGGACTTGTGATTGAGGGGGGGATTGTTAGCCTATGGCTTACCTTTACCAATCAGTGAGTCTAAATTGTCACCTATATTTGTATTATTCATTTAGGATATTAGTAATATATCCTCAAGTGATGACTAATGATTTGGTTAAGATTGCCTAGCCTAGTCATCATGCATGATTTTAGGATCTAGAGAAAATCTCTCTATGAGGTGGCATCACCCATTGTACTATAAATATGTAACATTGGAGTGAATAATTTAGTGTTGTCTAGTGAGCCTTTTCCGCCATGTTGTTGTTCCTATCTATATTTTATCAGAAAATGTATCCCATGTCTTGGGAAGGCCATTAAGTAGTATATTTACCAGTTCCTTTTCTGAAATAATTTCTTCAATAGCTTTTAGTTGATCTCTTAACTGAGATATTCTTACAAAGTATGATGGTATGATGTCATCATCATTCATTTTCATGTCATAGAGCTCATTCTTTAGACTCATTACTTGTCCAATGTTTCTGACTGAAAAGAGATTGGTTAGGGCATCATACATCTTCTTAGATGAGTTAAGATGAGAGATGTAGGGTATCAAGTGGTATTTTATAGAGTCCACTATGATACTCATGGCATTGATGTCATTGTCCTTGAACTTCTCCATAATTAAAATGTTCTAAGGTTCCTTCTCTTTTTCTTCTTCAAACCATGGTTCCACAATCTTTCCTTTCACGATATCCAACACGTTATTCTTGGCAAGGATGAGGTCAATCTTTATCTTCCATGCTCTAAAGTTAGAAGTCCCTTCTAACTTGTTTTATGATTTCATAGAGTAAGTCATGACTTCTTTGACTTGGTCAACCTTTGACTTCGACCAAAAACTTAAACTTGATGTCTTAGCTTGCTGAGAATACTAGGAGGTGTGCTAGGTTAGGGTGTACTAGGCTATCCAGAAATTAGGTCAATATCTTCACTTAAGGTGCCTCAACAAGAGGGTTAGGGTTTCGTTGTTGCAGCAAAAAATTTAACTTAAACGGTAACTGAGAAAATCCTCCCAATCTATCTTCTAGTATTTAGACTGTCTGAAGATAGTGTGGGCCCATAACCTTTTATAAAAATAGGTTTGTGTGTTTCACCATAGACAATATAGAAATATTGTCACCCAACCATAGGTCGAAGCCACCCCTGAGCACCTTAACCTTAACAGAGAGAATAATTATGGAAGCAACCCTAGAACCAATAGCCAATCAATGTAGCATACCTCTTTCCTGAGCTAACACACAAGGAAGAAAGTCCAAACCATAACCAAGATAAATTCCAAGCCTAAAACCGAAAATACAAGTTGTAGTAGCTGGAGTTGTAACTACTCTCCAAACTTTTCACTTACTAAATTTCTGCAGTTGTGAGTGAGAGTGTGTCCAAATGAGCTCTGACATCCTGTATTTATACTTCTCTTTCTTAGCTTCCTGGGCCAACTCTGTTCAAGGATTGGGTTTGAGCATAAAGCTATGAGGATAAATTGTGACAGTTGAAGTGCAATTTTCTTGGAAAAGATCCCAACTTGTAGCCATTCCAAAATGAAGCATATTGATGTACAATACCATTTCATGAGAGACATGGTGGAAAGAAAGAAGGCGTTGTTGGAGAAAGTAGACACTTTGGAAAATATAGCAGACGTTTTAGCCAAGTCTGTGAGTGTTGTGAAGTTATCTTGGTGTAGAGAGGCCATGGGCATTTCTGCCTTAAGTCCGTGAAAAGAAGTTCAAGTTCTCTTGTATCAACAAAGAAGACAAGTGGAAGAATGTTGGGTTGTTATATTCTTTGTAGTGAACGCACAATCTAATAAATTGGCTAGTTGAGGTGGATCGACTGGGTGAATGATTGATTGTGAGTCAATGGTTAGGCTAAGTCAAAGATTTAAAGGTCAACCAAAAAGAGGCCAACAAGAGGTCAAGTGGAAGCTGACTAAAGTTCAATTGATTCATATATGACTAAATTTCGATGGGTAGTCGACTGTAATAGAATCCCGAGACTTTTTAGGATTGCAACCAATCATCTATGTGGATATGTAACCATTTTTGGGCACCATGATTTAGGGTTTTGCATGTTGTAAATTCTATAAATATAGCATAATGTAATACTATAAAATATAATACTAAATGTTCAAACTCTTAGATCTAAGAGGTATGTAATGGTCATGTAGATGGAAGTCAAATTGGTTGCAGGGTTGTTCTTATGTAAAACAAGAGAGTAGGATGACGATTGTGTCTTAGGTTTATACCAAGTTCAGTCATGTAACTCTTTATTTTATGAATACAAAGGACAACAAGAGAGTATGATGCTCAAGGAATGTTGGTTTTCCTGGTTAAGGATTTTGAGGGTAAAATCTCTATGTAATGTGTGATTGTCATTAATTATTATTTTTTATTGTCTTCTATTTACTGGTTGGTTTAGTGTGAGTGATATTTGTTGATATTATGGTAGCTGCGTGAAGTATTAACCTCTACATGTAGCCTTTGACGAGACTAGAATATTTTGGCAAGCAAGAGAAACCCTAAACAGATGTGTAGAAACCTTAGAAGACATGTCGACTCAATAAAAGAATTAATATTTAAGTGTTAACCTCTAAAATAAGTCGGCCTCGACATGTGACAAAGAGAACTATACATAAGAGGGATCTAGAGCTCATTTGTCACTCTTACTCTTACAACTGCATAAGACTAGTGGTGCACAAGTTTGGAGCAGGAGTGCAGTTGCAACTACTGCAACTGGGATTTTGGTTTTTAGTTGGACTTTCTCTTGGTTATGGTTTGGAATTTCTTCTTGGTAGTTGATTGTTCTTTCTTGCTATGCTAGCCTTGGAGAAAGTTGTGCTACCTTGGTTGGCTATTGGTCTGCTTCCAGAATTATTTTGTTTGTCAAGGTTAAGGTGCTCGATGTTGGCCTTTGTGCCTATGGTTGGGTGACAATATTGCTATATTGTCTATGGATAAACGAGAACATATCTTTATTTCTAATAGGTTATGGGCCCACACTATCTTTAGACAGTCTAACCACTAGAAGATAGATTGGGAAGTTATTTGTTAAGCTCGTTATGGCACCAGTTACAATTGCATCTAGGTTTTCTGATTATGCAGCTACAACAAACCCTAACCCTTGTGTTCAGGCACTTATGTTGAAGAATTTGACCTAATTCCTTGAAATCGTAGTGCGCCCTAGCCTAGCACACCTCTTGGTACCCTCAACTAGCAAAAATGTCGGGTTTGAATTTTTGTTCAAAGTCAAAGTCAAAGTTTGATTGGTCAAATTCAAAAGTTGACTAGTCAAAGTCAAAGGTTGATTGGTCAAATTCAAAAGTTGACTAGTCAAAGTCAAAGGTTGACTTCTGGTCAAATTGATTATGTGGTCAAAGTTGAAATTTTAGAGTTTCTAGTTTGTTCTAATCATTGAATCTAATCTCTTCTTGTCAAGATGGTATCTAGTTTCAGATTGGAAGACAAGTTGGATGATGCTACAAGACTTCAAAGTGAATTCAAAGGAATAAGCACATCCTCCATAGAAGTTGAGGCTTTAGGTTCCAAGTTTGATTAAATTGTTAAGCTTCAAATTTGTGTATATCGAGGGTGATAGTTGCTACATTACAAATTGTGAAAGAAATCTTTGAAAGATTATATTATTGCTAGGTGCAATGAATACTTGATTGCATATGAATACTATTGATATAGATGCTTATTATACTTGTTCGCAAGATGAACTAACATCTCCTCTAAACAAATATTTCATGTTTTCTCTTTTTGTTCTTGTTCCGAGCAGGTAACCCTTGTGAAATATGTTTGATGAGCAATCATTGTGGAAGTTGTCATAGAAGAAGTTTATAAGGATGACACAACTACCATATGGGCAACAATCAGAACATATAAAAACAAACTTAAAGAGGCTCAAAGGAGTCAGACTCAAAAGAAGTCAAAAATCAAAAGGAAACCAGAACATGATTGTGACACTTTGTAGAAAGCAAAGAGAGATGCAGTAGATGAAAGCATGGACTCTCTCAAATGGAGGGACATGATCATAGAATTCCAAAAGAAGAGCATGCATAATGCTCATTCAAGCATGAAGTCGGGATTAGGAGGGAGCTAATCCCCAACGATATGATCCATTGAAGAAGAATTCGTAAAGACTATGAAGTATCTATCCATGTTCTTCATTGGAAGTAGAAACCATGATAAGAAACACGTGTTCAACCAGACTCTAGAAGAAGTCTTCTTTGAACAGAAGCCTTGAATATCCCTGGTTGTCCATATACATTTATGTTCTTATGGCAAAAGGTTGGAGCCTTTAGGAAAGAAGGGCATGTAATATATAGAATATTCCATGGACTCCAATGAGAAACATGAGGAAGACCATGAAGATTCCAAGAAATAAAGAAAATTCAGAACAACCAATTGAACCAGTTTTAACCCACTAGAAGAAGTCAAGCAGAAGGAATGGAAGGAAGTTGTGATGAAGAACAATGTATGTGAGAAATTGTGAAAAAGACTTAAGAATTGATAGATACAAGGCGAGACTCGGGGCTAGAGGGTTATCCCAACAAGAGGGAGAACACTACGATGATAGCTTGTTCTAGTAACTAGATATACCTCTACCTAAGCCATTATATCTCCTGCAGTATCCATGGGTTGGAGTTTACATTAGATGAATGTAAAGACTTTTCTTCTCAACAGAGTAATTGAAGAAGAAGTGTATGTATATCAACCTCAAGGTTTTGAGGTATACCAAAAAGAGACCCTTGTATACAGATGGAAGAAGACCTTGTATCGATTCAAGCAAACTTGGTGCAGATCCTCTCATATACAGTAGAAGCATGGTGAAAACTTCCTATGACATAGGAAGTATATTGAAATGGTTCTTCAGAAGTCCAGGCTGATGGATTGAAAATCCATGGCAAACTCCCATGATGACATATCTAAAGAAGTTGGGAGACTTTGATCCAGTAGACCCATCTCTGTATCAACAATTGATTGGCTCGTTAAGGTATTTGGAGAATACTCAGTCAGATACTTGTTTTTGTGGGACGTTTAAGTTATTATATACAACTGCATAGATTTATCGATTCAGATTGGGCAGGGAGTGCAGATGCAGAAGAAGTGATACTTGAATATGTTTCAGTTTGATCTTTGCCACGATGTCATGGGCTAGCAGGAAACAAAAGTCTGTTACACTCAGCACTGCAGAAGCAGAGTATATTGCAGCTTGTGATTCTTGTACGGAAGTAGTGTGGCTCTGTAAGTTGGTTTTTGGACTATTTGATCAGGTGATGGATTTGACTGTGATATATTGTGATGATCAGAGTTGTGTGAAGTTATCAGAGAACCCAGTGTTCCATGAAAGGTCGAAGCACATTGAGATCAAGCATTATTTTCTCTGTGATAAATTCCATAGGGGAGAAGTGGTTCTCCAGTATATCTCCATAGATGAGAATATAGCATATACTTTGGTAAAGCCTCTATCCAAGATGAAAAGTTTACGTACTTAAGGGACACGTTTGGGATTGTGGAGACGACTTCCTTATTGAAAAAGGAAGTGATTACTCCCAGGTTGGGAGGGAGCCCCGATATGTTATTGATTTATGGACATTCATTTTCAAGTTCGGAAAATGGTCTAGGCTGGGTAGTTCCTTTCCAATACGAAAAGTGGTTCGATATTTCTGACGGATAGTCATTTTCCAGTTCAGAAAATGGTCCAGATTGGACAGTCATTTTCATAATGAAAATGGTATGATAGATTGTTGATGTACCATAGACAACGATTCCCCTTGTGGCCAGTGTGGGGGAATGGTCTAGGAAAATCATTCTTCTTGGAAGTCACTCTGAGTAGTGGTCAAGTAGAATGATCTTCCTTGTCAGGCAATCATTCTTTCAAAGTTCACATTTGTGAGAAGTTTCAAAGAATTGTCTGTTTTGGAGGTTGGTGCAGGATAAACATTTCCTTAGGAAATGGTTTGGACAGTGATTCCCTAGTGTAGACTCATTCTCTCTAGGTTGCATTGTGATTAGTGCCAAAGGAATCACCTAGTTAGGTGAATGGTCTAGGCTCAGAAATCAGGGACAATTATTCTTCTATGCTTGAGAAGAATAGTCTAGATAGCCCATGGCTGATGTTTTTACTTTTTGAGGGCAGATGCTCTTCTAGATATCATCTATGTGAGTGAAGGAATGGCCCAGATGACTCAGTTTGTATCATGATATTTTTTATGCAGGTTGATATCATATGATATGATTTTTGTGGAGATTGTATGTCTCTAGACAGTAGTTGTATGCTACTGTGGTGGATGTGATCCACTGATAGTGACTATTTGTCACTAGTTAGTAGTTGTGTGCTACTAGGAGTGGTTGTGTACCATTGGGTAGTAGTTGTATACTACTATGGATAGACACAGTTGTGTTCTATTGGATGCATTATAGCAACATTATGCTACTATTTGAGTGCCATGGAGACTACCACTAGTGTTGGAGTTTATTTCCAGCTAGATGGATAGTTAGTGTGTTGGTGGACAAACATTCTCTAGGCGGAGAATGGTCCAAACAGAACAAATTTTTGGTGGACAAGCATTCTCTCTATGGAGAATGGTCCAGGTTGATAGATTGTTGATGTACCATGGACAACTATTCTTCTAGAATGTATGTTTGAATTAGAAGAATGGTTTGTCTCCCTGAGTTCACAGTAGTGACCAGAGTGGAGAGATTGGTATAGGAAAGACATTTTCCCTGAGTTCACAATAGTGTCAAGAGGGAAAATGGTCCAGGACAGTCATTCTTCTAGGACGTATTAGAAGAATAGTCCTTTTATCCCATGGTGTGGCTTCTAGCATATGTTGGAACAATTATTCTTCTAGGACATATGTCCAGATTAGAAGAATGGTCCTTGTATCAATCTGTGGAGTGAGTGACTTATTCAACATCATGCATGATTACTCAGACTTATTCAGCATCATGGTTTGGAATTTCTGCTTGGTCTTTGATTATTCTTGCTTGGTGCGCTAGCCTTGGAGAAAGGTGCGCTAACTTGGTTGGTTATTGGTCTGCTTCCTGAATTATTTTGTCTGTCAAGGTTAAGGTGTTCGGGCTTGACCTTTGTGCCTACGGTTGGGTGACAATATTGCTATATTTTCTATGGAAAAACGAGGACATCTCTTTATTTCTAACAATATTTTCTCTACACTTCTATGCTAAAAACTTGTGTCATTGGTGCATAATTGACTAAAGGATAATTTATTCATTCTATTTTTCTAAGCACTCTTAATATTTTTCTATATTCTGGTATTCACTCTTTTGGATGTTTTAGGTTCTACACAAAAATTTCAAGTGTCTTCACCAATGGCTTTGGTGTCCTCTACATTATAATATATTCTTCATTTTCTAATTCATATTCAAGTAGTTTAGTTTTTTCAAAAGCATCAACATTAATGATGTCCTGGGCATGAACACATGCCTTAGATTTTTTTGCATATGTTCATTAAAAAAATCACTATGCTTCATTGCAAATTTCTATTTCTCTAAGTCCAACAAACAATATGCCTTCAATTGTTCTTCATATCCAGGCAAAACAAACTTGTGCCTTCTATTAAACATATTTGGTTCATGTTTCTCCTTTGGAATATGCATATACTAATGATTCCAAATATACACATGATTAATAGTAAGTTTACATCCACTTCAGCCTTCTTCTGGTGTAGCACTCTAGATATATTTACTTGGACTTTTGTTAAATTTGAGATATACTATGTAATCATAGTGTTTAGCCCAAAATTTCCAATTTACATTTCTATACTTCAACATAAAGTGTGCCATGTCCTGAATGACATGATTCTTGCACTTTGCAACTCCATACTATTGTTGTGAGTAAGAGGTTGTGACTTGTCTCTTAATACCATGTTTTCTATATAGTGAATCAAATTGATTTGATAATCTCCACAACTATCAAATCTTATAGCCTTTAGAAATTTTCCACTCTAAGTTTCAACTACAACTTTCTGCTTTTTAAAAGTTTCATGTAATATACCAAATATAAAAAGTATGTAGAACATAAATAAAATGCTAGAAATGGTAGAATAGCAACAATATAACCAGAAAAATCACCACAATAGCACTGAAATGATATAAGAACAACCATAGAAATAGAACTTTGATTCTGAAAGCAATGTTCACAGGCCTCTTTGAGGGGGAAACCTCTAGTTGAGAATCACTCCATTACAATATTATCCAAGCTAGGGTTCTCATACCCTCGACTCCTATTTATACTAAATATGTCTATTAAAAGAAGCATCTAGAGGAAGATCCTTCTAGAAGAAGAAGCTTCTATTAGGTCTTCTTACATCTGCCTTATTCTATTTTATTGAAAGGCCTTATTAATATTGACCTTTATTACATCCGAATATATTGTTCTACCTATGTGCAGGTTAGGACCCTAACATGTCTGCCCCCCTTAAAAACAACATTGTCCTCAAGGATTGAGATGAGGAAATTGTTGTAGAATGGTAGTTGGTTCCCAAGTGGCATTTACTGGAGTTGTATCTTTCCACTGGACTAGCACTTCCTTGATGGTTTCTCTGACGTAGGCGACGCTCATGCTGGTCCAAAACTGCTTCTGGTTGTAGCCAAATGGATCCTTCTTCAGCTAACTCAGGAAGGTTGGTTTGAATTTGGCACTTAGCTCCAATCACCTTATTTAAGCATGAAACATGAAAAACAGGATGTATCTTTGAATGGCTAGGAAAAGATAACTGATAGGCTACTTGTCCCACAGGCTTGAGAACGGTATAAGGACCATAAAATTTGGGCGCTAGCTTCTGAAAATGCTTGGCCTTGAGGGAAGTTTTCTTTTAAGGTTGCAGTCGAAGAAACACCTAATCCCCTTCTACAAATTGACATTCAGAGCGACCTTGATCTGCTTGTTGCTTCATGTGATTATGTGCCATGACCAAATTTTCTTTGAGGGTACGGAGAATAGCCTCTCGAGATGTAAGTGTTTGGTCAACCGCCTGGACCTTCGAGGCACTCGGTAAGTATGAGAGAACTAAAGGTGGCTTCTGTCCACATACTGCTTCAGAAGGAGTCATGTGTGTAGTTGTATGGTATGAAGTGTTGTACCACCATTCAGCTAGGGGTAACCATTGAGCCCACTAATTTTTCTTTTTCAAGGAAAAACACCTCAAATATAGTTCCAAATACTTGTTGACAACTTCCATTTGGCCATCAGTTTGGGGATGATAAGTTGTGTTGAGATGCAATTCGGTGCCTTGTATCTTGAACAGTTCTTGCCAAAAATTGCTTGTGAAAGTTGGGTCGCGATCAGAAACAATAGAGTGCGGCATGCCATGAAGCTTGAAGACCCGATCCATGAAAATTTGAGCCACCGTGGATGTCGTAAATGGGTGTTGAAGGGTGCAGAAATGAGCATACTTGGAAAGGTGATCAACAACCACCATGATGACTGATTTATTTCCTGATTTGGGTAAGCCGGTAATAAAATCCATAGAGATGTCCTTTCAAATAGCAGGTGGAATTGGGATCGGTTGTAGTGTGCCAGAAGATTTGACTATTTCTCCCTTGTTGCATTGACACACATCACATTCAGCGACAAAATTATGAATTTCCTATTTCATACCATCCCAGAAAAGGAACGTTTGACCCTATCATAGGTTTTGGTGAACCCAGAGTGCCCTGTTGTGGGTGTAGCATGAAGCTCAGAAAGTACCATGGATTTAAGCTTTGATTGTTTACTTAAATACAAACGGCCTTTGTATCGAAGTTCATCATGGAGCCAAGAGTACCTTGGGCAAGATGGAGCATTGGACTGCAATTGTTGGATCAGATGTGAACTTTTGGGATCTTGTAGCCATTCCTGGTGAATGGCTTGGAGCCAATCTGGTACAATGAATGAAAGAGAAAAAAGGGATCCTTCATCTTCATATTTTTTGGAAAGTGCATCTACAACCACATTGTCTTTGCATTTCTTGTAAATGATCTCATAATCATATCCAAAGAGCTTAGTCACACATTTTTGTTGTTCTGGGGAGGAAATGTGTTGTTCCAGAAAATACTTGAGGCTTTGATGGTCTGTCTTAATTTTGAAATGTTGCCCCAATAGATAAGGGCACCACAGATCAACGTCATGCAGAATAGCCAACATTTCCTTTTCATAGATGGATTTTCCCATATTTATTTCAGATAGTTGCTTGCTGGTAAAGGACAAAGGTTGACCCTCTTGCATAAGGACAACACCAATTCCTTTCCCTGAGGCATCACATTCCAACACAAAGGTCTTTGTGAAATCAGGAAGGGTGAGGACTGGAGTGGTGCACATGGCCATCTTCAAGGTTTTAAAATCTTGAGCAACGACTGGAGTCCAAGTGAAAGAGTTCTTTTTAGGAGACCAGTGAGAGGTGTTGCAATCTTCCCATAATTCTTAACAAACTTGCAGTAATACCCTGTTAAGCCCAGAAATCCACGCAAGCTCTTAAGAGTCTTTGGGTGAGGCTAATCTTGCATAGCTTCAATCATTTTAGGATCCACCCTGATGCCATCCTTGCCAAACAGATGACCCAAGTATTCTACTTCTGAGGCGCCAAAAGCACATTTAGACTGCTTCAGGAAAAGTTGGTGCTGAGAGAGTAGATGGAGAACTCGGTCCACATGAGCAAGATGGTATGTCTAGGTTTTTCTATAGATGAGTATATCATCAAAGAAAACTAAGACAAAATGGTGGAGAAAAGGACGAAAGAAATGATTCATGAGGCTTTGGAAGGTGGAGGGGGCATTACACAAGCCAAAGTGCATGACCAAAAACTCATAGTGGCCCTCATGAGTTCTAAAGGAAGTCTTGGGAATGTCTGCCTCTTTCATACATATCTGGTGGTAGCCCAAACGAAGATCAAGTTTAGTGAAGAATTGGGTGCCACTCAATTCATCCAGGAGGTCATCAATGACAGGAATGGGGAATTTGTCTTTGATGGTAAGTTTGTTGAGGGCACGGAAGTCAGGACACATTCTCCAAGAGCCTTATTTCTTCAGAACCATGACCACAGGAGAAGAGTAGGGGCTCGTACTAGGGTGGATAACACCTGCTTTAAGGAGTTCCTGGACCATTTTCTCCATTTCATTTTTTTGGGAAAAGGGGTGACAATACGGACGGATATTGAGAGGAAGGATTTCGGGTATAGGGGAATGGAATGATCATGAACACCACGGGAAGGAGGGAGTCCTTGGGGAGTGGAAAATACCTATTGATGTTTAGAAAGGATGGCTTGGAGGTCTTGTGGGACCGAGGGTGTCTCTGTTGCTTGTATGGCATGGATTTGGGCGATAACACTAGAATGACCTTTTTGTAGCAGCTTTTCGATGCGATGGGAACTAATGATCTCAGGTGAACCGATGGTGATGCCTTGGAAATTATATTGGTGTCCCTCTTGGTCGAATTGCATGGTTAAGTATTTAAAATCCATGAGAATGGGACCCAAAGTCCTTAGCCAGTCTACACTTAACACAATGTCACAACCTCCGATGTCGATAGAAAACATATGGGATTTCAAGTGGTAGTCACCAATTTGGAGACACACATTTTCACAACGCCCTCCACATTTCATGGAACCACCATTGGCAATCATGATTTGGAAATTATTGACGACATGGATGTAGCAATGATTTTCTTGGGCAATGCGACGATGAATAAAATTATGGGTGCTGCCACTATCAACCAGAATGATGACCTTCTGATGCTTGATGTAACCGATTAGCTTGAGGGTTTAGGGAGTAGAGAAGCCAGTGAGAGAATTGAGGGAAATGACCAGTTCTACTTTGGGAGGGTCTGACGGAGGGGTTATGTCAGTGGATTCAAGTGACTCAAACACAAGGGGAGTTTCTACATCCTCTTCCGAAATATCCTCGGAGATGGCCATAAAAAGATTTTGTTCTTTACACTTGTGGCCCGGGAAATATTTTTCATCACAGTTATAACAAAGGCCTTTGAGTTGGCGTTCATCCATTTCATCCCTGGTCAATTTTTGGATCTTTAGTGGAGCAGAGGGAGTAGTGGGATTTACTGGTTTAGGGCGAGGGATAAAAGAGCATTTTTGGTTTTGAGAAGATACAACCTATTGTGCTTCTTTATCTCTTTTAGTATCCTCCACCCAACTTTGAGGCCGAGCCATGAGGACATGGGCCCGAATCTCATCCTTGAGGCCACTGATAAAACACTTTCGGAAAAAGGCATCAGACATGCCCTCTGTTCTAAAATCCAGGCACTCAAAGGCATCTATAAAGTCTTCCACTGTTCCCAATTGTTTCAACTTTGTCAAACAACCCAAATGGTTGGTGTCAGTGTCAAAGCGTTCATAAAGCTCTGCCACAAAGTGTGTCCAAGCAATATACCCTTGACGAGAAGTTTTTCTCCATTGCCACTATTGCCAACGTTCTTGATCTATATGGAGAACACCATACCGAAGTTTGGACAAGTCATTTGTAATGTCGTATAAAGAGAAATAATGTTCCATTTGGGTTACCCAACTAGTGGGGTCTAAGCCATCAAATTTGGTCACATCCACCCGTGGAAGGCATAGGTCACGTTGAAAGTGATGGTTCTGAAAGTTACGGGAATGAGAGGAATGGTCACCTTAAGTATGTGGAGGTGAGGAAGAGGAAGAGTTATCTGTAGGGATATGCAGTTTGGTGCAGAGTGCTGAAAAGACAGATTCAAGCTGGGTGGTGAGGTCTTGATTGATTTCCTCCATTGAGGACTGCATGGTTGTATTGATGGCGACAACATTGGCACTGAGTTGTTTCACTTCTTGTTGGGTCTCGATGAGAACATATTGCAAGGTGTTGAAGCGAGCTTCCAAGTCTTGGTTACGGGTATGGGCCATGAGGATGGGGGAACTGAAAAGGGGTGGGCAAGGTAAAAAATTTTGCCAAAAAATGATATGGATGAATGTGATAAGGGAGAAGATATGAATCCAATGGAATAGGTCTCAAATAATGGTGAAAAAATTTCCAGACTTTTTTTTTGTTTTTTTAAACCTGCGGAGTTATACTCCGGTCTGAAGAATACTGCAATGATGAAATGCCCAAATGCTTAACTAGGAAGAAATGTGTAGTGATTTGGCAACCCGAACACAGTTGCACGACAATAGATCTTGTCTGTTTTAATTTGTTTATGTTTCTATCCCCAAGGGTTAGGTATTCAAGGGTTCTACAAACAAGGGTTTGCCTTGTGCTATAGATCTCTGATATACGTGCAAGGTCCAACAATAGTAATTGGACCAATATCTCAGGGCACTAACTAAGGAGGATAGACCATACCCTTAGCCGTACTACTCGATTACCCAGGTACTAGAGAGTATCTTCCCGAGTGTTGTTCTCAATGACACTATAGCAGCCATGTAGACGATCGGTTTATCTAAAGAGGGCTTCAGGTAGTCTAGGCTGATCTGTACACAGGTGATGTCTGATGCACTACCACTCAAAGGGGTATCAACAGGGGTTACAAGGGTGGCCAACAGATGTTTGCTTAAGTACCACTTGTATTTCCTGCGTGTATGAATCCCTCAACCACGGGTTTATGCATGTAACGATAGATCTCTATGTCTTAAAGACACCGGAACATGTCTCTACCCTGAAAAAAAAGTTAACCCACACTTTCTACTGAGGAAAGTACTCTGATACCACTTGTAATATACCAGATATAAAAAGTATGCAGAACATAAATAAAATGCTAGAAATGGCAGAATAACAACAATATAACCAGACAATCACCACAATAGCACTAAAATGATATAAGAACAACCAAAGAAATAGCACTTTGATTCTGAAAGCAATGTTCACAGGCCTATTCGAGGGGGCAACCTCCAGTTGAGCAGCGCTCTATTACAATATTATCTAAGCTAGGGTTCTCATACCCTCGACTCCTATTTATACTAAATATGTCTATTAAAAGAAGCATCTAGAGGAAGAACCTTCTAGAAGTGGAAGATTCTATTAGGTCTTCTTACATCCGCCTTATTCTATTTTATTGAAAGGCCTTATTAATATTGACCTTTATTACATCCAAATATATTGTTCTTCCAATGTGTGGGTTAGGAGCCTAACATTTCAAATCCTCCAAATTCTTCTCTAGGTTGTAAATTGACATGTTTATGGTGTAATGATCAATTAAGGTCATAAGAAACATATTACATCCAACATATGGTCTACTCATTGGTCCACATTGGTATATGTGTACTAATTATAGTACTAACTTCACATGCCACACTTTTTTGGTAGGGAAATCCTTACATTTTTTTCTTACATCAAACACAAGATTCACAAAGCTATTTAAGAATGTGTGTTTGCGATAGTCCATGAACTATTTTCAACTTATGTAGTAAAATAAAACTAGATAAATTTTAGTTTTGATGCCTTAAATTCTATAGTCTTGTAAAACCAATTGTTGTCACCAACATGTCACCAACATACACTTAAAACCAACTTTGGATTCTAGCTGATACAAACCATCTAACCTTGACATATGAGTGCATATGATTTCTAAATGTTCTTTATCATGCATATTCCATATTCAAATTCAAATTTTCTAATTATTTATTTGACTTACAAAAATAAGAATCATATTCAATCCAAGTATGTACAATACTTCTAAGATATAGTGTGTTGAAATTATAAGTAGCAACATAAGTAAATCACATTTTCTAACAATATCCAAGGTTCTTCGATCTTTGAAATTGGTATATCTTTGAACAAATGGTTCAAAGTTACCAAACCAATCATGGATTTCATTCATATGTCTAGTCATGCTAAAATCAATGTACCAAGCATCTTTGGCATTATTTATCACAACAAATGATGTGAATAGTGCACCATTCTCAATGTTCCTTATTACATTAGTAATGTGTAACATTATTTCTCCAAGATTTCTCAGTATCCTATGAATTTTCTTCATCAAAATATATTTATGCAAATTTCTTACCTTGATCTTTCTTCTTCAATGCATTCATAGTAATTGCTTGATTGAAACTCTTAACTTTAAACCTATTCAAGTTTTTTTCTTCTTGAAGTAACTTACCATCAAGATTATTAAGTAATATTCTTCTAGTTCTCCTTAAGACATGTGAACTGATTACATACTATTTAAATACTTCAGTCTGAACTGAATGATTGTCAAAACAACTAGATCCTTCAAATTCATTATATGACCAACAATAACTAGCCGGTCTTTAACATATTGTATACATGTCATATAATCAAAAACATTCTCATTATCACTAATCTTTAAGGAATACAGTTGGTTACATATGTAGAGTAATTTCAACCTGTTTGAGGTCTCATACAAATTCTACAATGTGGTCTATATAGTATGTGATTTAGGTTCTTGATTAAAGGAATGATATGATATACCACATTAGATTTTATGATGTATCACACATCTTCATCACATGCCACAAAATTCACTAAATCTATAGTATCAGTAGGAGGTTGTTCTTTGCCTTATCTTCAAAAACCCTTGCTTCATTACCACATTATGTGTATAGAATTTCCAAATGGAGTAATTATTTCAATCCAACTTGATTTACATTACAAAAATTCTTGAAGAAGTTAATGTTATTCTTCCTCTTTCTTAATAATCTCAAAAATAGCTTTACTCTAATACATATTTACAAATTTCCAAGACAAGATCAAATTGGTCTCTAATACCATGTTGGAAAGGAGAAGGAACTATTTAGCATAGTTTAACTCCTTGATATCCCTGATTTTTTTCTCGACAAGTTTACCAAGTGTTGTGCACTCTAATAAAAATTCCAAACCTTATTAAATAAATCAATTCAAGTACAACATAAAATTTTCCTCTTACAAAATTGCATATTTAATCACCCATGCACTAGTTCATAGAAAAATGTAGAAAATTCAGACTCCAACTTGGTTTCAAGTTTCAATGAGATTCACCATAGTTTAATGCCCAACCCACATTGCATTTTCTGCTACAAATTAGTTAGAAAAAAAAAGAACTCATAACAGAAAACACATGAAGTCTTCTACAGCCATTAAATCATAAATGAATGCACACCCAAAAATTTAGACACGGAGAATTTATGGTCGAAATAGACCCTGGAAAAACCCATAAGGGGAAAACCACTGAGAGAGGGGAGGATTTTATTATTCAGAGATCGGAGAGAAATTATTTTACAACAGTCATATTCAACAATACAAAATACAGACTTATCTTGTTTTTCGTGCCCACACACAACCTTGAAATGCATGTTAAACAACTCCTCAATTTTTGTGCTGAGAAATCCATACTGAGTACAACTGTCACAACATTTAATGTTGTATGATTTCCTCAAAAATCATGCATGTCTTCTATCTCTCTTTTCTGAAAATTCATGGTAGTTGAGTTCCTTAATTTATGTGCCAAACTTGCCCAGGAATTCGTCCATCTTTCCTCGATTTTTGTGTCAATTTACTATTGTATGGCCTTCTCTGAATCCATATTGTACGACCCTATACTTGTTGTAATTTCTTCCTCTATATGCATTCCACAAATACTATCTTGGAATTCATGCCACTTTCAACAAGTGTGCCTCTCTTCTCTAGCTCAACTTCTCTCTCTCATTCACTCTCCAAATAAGCATGAAGAATTCCAAAAGGTGGTGTGCCTCAATCCCTAGTTCGACTCATGAAGGGAATGTGAAGAGTTACATGATCCAAGGGCTGAGATTAGATCTTGGGCCTATTAGATCAATGGTGGTGATTTAATGACCTTTAAGTCACCCACTTCACAAAATATTCCAAAATTCACTTTTACATTTATTTCTCATAAAATTAATGCACTAGGGACCACATTGGACACTTTCTCACTCCTAGGCACCTAAGTTGTGAGAAAAAAAATTCCTAGGTATTTTTTAACACTCCCTCTTACCGAGGAAAGTGTTCCTCGCCACTCCTAGCTTATCTATAAAGGGTAAAAACTTGCCTCTTCCCAAAGCCTTAGTGAGGATGTCTGTTAACTGCTCATCAGTGGATATAAATTGAAGCTCAACCGCCCCTCTCTAAACATAGTCCCAGATGAAGTGATATTTAATATCGATGTGTTTGGACCTGTAAAGAAAAACTGGATTCTCAGAGAGTTTTATGCAACTTTGATTGTCACAATAAATCACCATGGGCCTCAACTACACACCAAATCTCCCAACCAACAAATTGCGAAGCCATATGGCCTCACAATTGGCCTGACTGGCTACCATATACACAACCTCAATAGAACTCAAAGCCACTGACTTTTTCTTCTGATTGAACCAAGAGACAATTGTTGAGACTGATCCAAAGCAACAACTTGGAGTACTCTTCCTGTCAACAATGCATATTGCCCAATTTGAGTCTATGTAGCCAATCAACCCGACTCCATCCCCACTCACATAATCCAAGCCATAATCCACTGTAGCCTTAAGGTACCCGAGCACATGTTTTTTTGCACTGAGAGTGTTGACAATAAAATAAATATATGTTCTGGTGTTGACCAAATACATCAAAGAGCCTATCAACATACGATACATTGTGGGATCAACCAAATATGACTCAGAAGTGTTGAGCTTCTTCCTATTGGTTATCATGGGTGTGGACATGGGCCTACAATCCTCCATCTAGAATCTCCTCAGAAGTTCAAAAGCATACTTTCCCTATCCTATAAAGATGTGTCCTGGCTCTTGCCAAACCTCCAATCCCTAGAAATAATGCATCAATCCAATGTCTTTCATATCAATCTCTGAAGAAAGAATTTTATTGCAAATACCTATGAGTCTCTCTGCCACTGTAATGAAGATATCATCCACATAAAGAACAAGAATAAGTGGATTCTCTCCAACCACAATGAATTAAAGGTTGGGATCTGCCTCACTCTTCTTGAAACCCATCTGCTGCATGTATCAATCTATGAATACCAAGCTCTAGGAGCTTGCTTTAGTCCATACAATGTATTCTTTAGTCTACACACATGAGAATCTCTCCCATGCATCTCAAAGCCATGTGGCTGCTCGATATACACCTCTTGTATGAGACCATTAAGAAATGAAGTCTTCACATCCATCTGATGGATCTTCCAACCCATATCTGATGCAATGGAGATCACTTCCCTGATCGAGGTATATCTAGCAACCGAAGTGAAGATCTCATCATAATCAACTCCCTCTACCTGTGAGAACCCTTGAGCCACGAACCGAGCCTTGTACTTCTCAATGTTGCGATCAAAAACATACTTGATTTTATAGATCCACATGGAAGTCACCACTGACTTCTCCTCAGGTCTCAGAACAACCTCCCACACATCATTCTTCATGATGGAATTGTAATCTTCCACCATGGCATCCTTCTAGACCTATTGATCTATTGCCTCCTAAAAATTGGAAGGCTCGAACTCCCTAATGCTACTCACCATTGCTAAATAGCTGCAAAATATCTTTGGAGGTTTACTCTCCCTCACAGTCTTCCTGGGATTCCCCATAGATCCTTGAGCTTCCCTCAAAGTGTCTTGAAGCCATTTTGGCTTCCTATTCTCTGAAGTAGCACCTTGTGGAGGGGACTCCTCCTCCTCAATCCCACCATCTGAATACTGAGTACCTGAAGATGATGATCCAATGGTCACCTAGGAACCAATAGATTGAGAAATAGTACCCTGTGAATTGGTAATTTGAGGACCAGTGATCTGTGACCCTGTCACCTATGAACCAGTCGTCCCTGAAGCATGTCATCCTAAACTTTGACACTGTACAATGTGATGGACTCATCTGAAGTTGAGGAGTCTATTGCTCCCCCTATTCAATATCTCGTGACCTCCTAAAGGCTCTATCCTCCTCAAATCTCACATCTCGCTGCACATTTGTCTTCCTCAAAGAGGGGATGTATATGCAGAAAGCCTTTTGAGGTCTCGTTATACCCAACAAAAATTCCCTTCTTTGTCGTGAGTTATAGATTTTTCCTCTTCTCATGAGGGACTTGTGAATATGTTAGGCACCCAAAAATCCTGAAGTTCCCAACCTTAGGCTTCTTCCCAGAGAAAACCTCATCAAGAGTCTTATTCCCCAAGACTCTGTGTGGACTCCTATTTTGCAGATAAACTGAAGTGTTGCATGCCTCAACCCAAAGAAAGAGTAGCAGCCCCTTATCATGTAACATGGATCTCGCAACCCCAATAATGGCCCTATTCTTCCGCTCATCAACCCCATTCTACGGTGGGTTGTAAGGAACAATAAATTCTCTCTTAATGCCTTCTCTTTCATAGAAGTCATTGAACTCATTAGAGGTATACTCATCCCCATTGTCAAATCTCAACACTTTGATTTTCTTCCCTATTTGGTTATCCATAAGAGATTTGAACTATTGGAACCTCTTGAAGACTTGTCCCTTGGTCTTTATGAAGAAAATACAATGCTTCTTGGAGAATTCATCGATACAAGTGACATAATACTCAAATCCAATCAAAGATACATAAGACATAGGACCACATACATCAAAATGAATCAGATCAAGAATACCTTCTACTCTGTTATCGTTGCTTGGAAAATTAGTCTTGGTGTACTTCACAAGAGAACACCCCTTACACACCTCTTGGTTCTTTGTACTGAAATCTGGTACCCCTGTAACAATCTCTTTCAATATATTTAGAGCCCCATGATGCAAATGGGCCATCCTCGTATGTTGTAGCTCACAAATGTCATTGTTGTTGGTACTACGTATCAATTCTCTAGCTGGTTGAAACATGAGCTTGTACAACTTCTCATGTCAAGCCCCAATCACTTTGGCCAAAGTGACACTAGATCCCTTAAGATACAAAAGAACTTGCCCATCACAAAACATCACCTCACATCCCATATTCCTCAATGGTGGAAATTGATATCAAGTTCTTCTTCAATCTAGGAACATACAGAAAATATCTCACCAACATGGGAGGTAGAGACTCCATCTGAAAGGATATTGTCCCACTACCAACTTCCTTGAACATTGATTCATCTCCAAGTACCACCTCAAGGTCCCCAATCTCAGTAAGATCTGTGAAATACTCACGAACACATGTCATTTGGTGGGAGGCTCTGCTATCAATGTACCAAACACTGGTAGATGATACTCAAGAGGAAAGACACACCAAAAATGAATACTCCTTCTCGAACCTATGGTAAAAAACCTCCACATATGTTGAAGTTACAGTATGCTTCTTCTTATTATTAGGAAATTTTCCATCATAGTGCCCAAACTTGAGACAAGCAAAGCACTTGACTTCGCTCATGTCCTTCTTCCCTTCACCCTTCTTCTTGTTCCCACCCTTGGAACCCTTCTTGGACTTCTTCTTTCCTTTAGCTACAAGTGTCACACTATCCTCTTCATTACCATTGGATGAACTCCCCTACACATATCCTCTTCAGATTTACTCCTGTATGAAGTCATCCTAAAGACGATCCCACTTGGGAAGATTTTCCCTTGCAACAATTCCCTCAACAAAGATAGCCCATTGTTTGGTCACCCCATTCAAAGCAGTCCTCACAAGTTCACTATCAGTGACAACCTCCCCAACAACACCAAGTTCATCCCTCACTTGAGTTATCTTGGTAAGATAGGTGGAAACATTTTCATTCTTGGTCATTTATTGGTCTTCAGTTTCTCCCTCAATACCAATTTCCAATTTTCATTGGAATTTTGGTATAGTTTGGTTAAGGAGTCCCACATCTCATAGGCATTGGATTTCTCGATCACATGTGGAATCACATGGTCCTTAATGGCATCAAGGATGATTCTTTTAGCCTTACTATTCTTCTTAGTGTAGGAGGCCAAAAGATTAGCATTTGTAGGCACCATCACAGGGTTTGTTTGTGTGTTCTCCACAATGTCCCATAACTCACACCCTTGCAGAAGCAACTCAATCCTCTCCTTCCATGAGATGAAATTATCAGCTCCATCCAATCTGTCCTCGACCCACAAACTGGTGGCCATTGACCCTCACAACTAAAACACAAGCTCAAAACTTTCTGCTTGGCGAAGTACCTCTTTCCCTCAACAAGTTCTTTGTTCCCACATTGCATTTTTGCTTGAAAATTAATTAGCAAAAAAAAAACATAATAATAAACACATGAAGTCTGCTATAGCCATTAAATCATTAAAAAATGCACACCCGGATATTTCAAAATAGAGTTGTTTTGGTCAAAACGGACCCTAGAAAAACCCGCAAGGGGAAAACCAGTGAAAGAGGGGAGGCTTTTATTATTCAAAGCTCAGAGATAAATTATTTTACAATAGTCATCTTCAGCAATACAAAACACAAACTTATCTCATTTTTTGTTCCCACACAACCTTGAAATGCATTCTAAACAAATAATCGATTTATGTGATGAGAAATCCATACAGGGTACGGTTCTCACAACATTTAATGTTGCATGGTTGCCTTGAAAATCATGCATGTTTTTTGTCTCTATTTTCCATAAATTTATGGTAGTCAAGTTCGTCGATTTTTGTGCCAAACTTGGCCAAAAATTCATGTAGCTTGCTGCCTTGATTTCTATGCCATTTTACTGTTGTATAGCCTGCTCATAATTCATATTGTACGACCCTGTACTTATTGTACTTTCTTCCTCGATATGCATGCCACAATCTTGCCTTGGAATTTGTGCCACTTTCAGCAAGTGCGCCTCTCTTCTCTAGCTCGTCTTCCCTCTCTCATTCAGTCTCCAAATGCACATGAATAATGCCAAAAGGTGGTACGCCTCAATACTTAATTCGAATCATGAAGGGAATGTGAAGAGCCACATGATCCAAGGGTTGAGATTAGATCTTGGTCATCTTAGATCAATGGTGGTGATTTAATGACCTTTAAGTCACCCACTTCACAAATATTCCGAATGTCACTTTTAATTTTATTTCTCATAAAATTAATGCACTAGAGACCACATTGGACACTTTCTCACTCCTAGGAACCTATGTTGTGAGAAACACTTGTCCTAGGTATTTTTTAACACAAAAAACACCCAAAAATGTTAACAACATCACTACAA
Source organism: Picea sitchensis (assembly GCA_010110895.2). Lineage (NCBI taxonomy): Eukaryota > Viridiplantae > Streptophyta > Pinopsida > Pinales > Pinaceae > Picea > Picea sitchensis. Next base: position 124,382 of record SNQJ01S0003954.1, on the reverse strand, counting down.
CTAGGTTAACATATTTCTCATATGTCAAGACACATAATTTCATGTAACTTTAAGTAAAATTGTATCAATAATCACATCAAAATAACACACAAAAGAATGTTCACGAAATTCAACTATTTTTAACTCAAAAACTCCAACATGTATGGTAGAATTACTAAGGTACATGGGTGCCTCTAAGGTAAGAATCAAAACCACATCAACTTACAATACTAGGGCATGTTGTCGCCTTTATACACTCCTGCGTGACATGGAAGAAATCGTCAATCCACTTGGTGTGTCCTTGGGGCCATGTCTCGAGTCAAGGTGTTGTCACCTGGATCCTCGACTCCTCCATCTAGGCCAAATCCTAGCGAAGCCAATACTAAAGCTTGAGAGCTAGTATAAGTACAAAAAAAGGTAAACCTAGGAGTGTATTGCAAGTAAAGCCAAGTATATCAAAGAAAAGTTTACACTAGCAGCATATGATGTTCATTCATTCATTCATAAGTTAAAGCTTTGATGAAAGAGATATCCAATATATAAAATACTTGCACAAAATAGGATAAAGGATCCAAAATATCTACAAGTAATAAACCAAGAGCTTATTAAACAATCACAAATACCATGAATGAAAGTAAACTCTTGCACATGAAGAAAAGATATGTGTAAATAATGATACCAATGCCTTAATAAGATTGCGGGCTGCTGAATGAAACATTTGCTTTGTGATATTTCTTTTGAAAGTTTTAAAGTTCAATTAATGAGATAAATTTTATTATGCTTTGAAACTTAAAGTGCTTGAGAACCAACTAACTAATGTGTGGCCTCTCCAAAGGCTATGTCTTTGGTTGGGAATATGTGGAGAACTTGCCAAAGCCCCAAAGGCTTCACCAACAATTTCAATGAAGGTGTCAGAGGTCCAACACGGGGAGAACCTAGATCTCCAATCTCTTGTTTGACTTCACACACTGCCTTCATGCAGTTTCCCTGACATTGAGATAGCATCCTTTAATATTGTCCTATTAAAAATACTCTGCATTAACCAACCCAATGTGTATGAAACTTACTCCCAGAAGATCGAGGAAAGCTCACAACTAGGAAGGTCAGGAACAAGCATCGGGAGCCAAGGGGAAGGTTTATTTTAAACAGAAAGTAAAATACTAAAAAGTAAATTTTTTCTAATTAAGCTATTGTCCACAATGTCTAGCCTCTTGTGAGAAGCTGAGGAGACGAGTTTATTTTCTCCAAATTGAAAAGATAAAAAATAAAGGTTTTCTAATTACTAAAGTCCTCACTGACTAGCCTCTTGTGATGATGAGGGGACATGCTTTTTTGCCAACTTAAAATTGCATAACTGAAATAAAAGATTTGCAAAAAATTAAACTAATCTATCTGTTGTGATTAAGATAGATCAATTTTACTTTGTCTTTTAGTTTATATTATGATAGCATGAGAGCATTAAAGTAGAGAAACAAAAGACAACAATCACACACAACCACACCAATCCCCCAAAGGGGGGAAGAAGAAACTGGGCAGGCACTATGAGGACCGCTTTTATTGCTTCCAATGAGAATATTTGTTCTCTTTTTCTTCTTTTTAGAGATTTTTGGATCCTTATATAATGGATTGAAAAAGAAAGGAAAGGTTTTACAAAGGGTTCTTTGATAGTCTTGGTCTTCAAGGATTCAATCCTAGGCTGAGTTTTTTTCAATTTAGCCCCAAATTCGCCATAGTTTCCCCTTGTTTTATCATGGACCTGCTAAAAACCAGCAAAACAAATTATTAGAAAACAAATTAAAAAAGGGGAAGACTTAGCCAAAATTTTCTGAATTTTTCTTATGCAAAAATGAAAAGTTTTTAGGAGTTTTTTGACAACTTAATGAGACTAAATTAGGATATTTTATCTATTTATGTTTGTTGTCCTAAAACAGCAAGCATAAACTCCTAAATAGCAATATCTATCAATGAAAACTAAATGAAATTTCTGCCTTAAGATCTTATATAAAACTTGCAGAAAATTTTAAAAGACTACTTAGATCTACTATTTAAAATGTGAAAGAATTGAAACTAGATCCAAGTCCTATGGATGCAACAATAGAGACTAAATTTAATTTTCAAATCAAACCTAGATCTATGATAACATGCAATAAGGTAATTAAAACAAAAGAGATAGAAAAAAATTATATGATTGAGAGCCTTCGCTTGAGCTTGGAACTCCTTTGGACTACGAGGGTCCATTTGATGTGAGGAAGAGGGAAAGATATATTCTTCAATTTCTTGGACAAGTACTATATGCAAACCAGCTCTCCTAATTCTCCAAGGTTTAGATCATGCATGCTTCAAAAAGTTTTGGCAAATACATGTTAAGATTTGGTGTTACCTACACAACAAACTCAATTTGCATGTTAGTTTAAACAAAAACGACACATGCAATATAAACTTCAAATGTAAATAAGAAAACGGATTAGTATGCAAACAATATTAATGATCATTTCTAATTATATAGCAATACCCTTACCATTAGCCAAATTTAACAATAATCAATTGCAAGCAATTGAAACAATATCACCTTATTTCAGCATGACTTCCATCCACACATGAGCACCAAACACCAAAATTCCGACCTCCAAAGTATCTTATATTCCAAGCAAAATTATATTACAAAGATACATATAATAAATTATCCCAAGCTCCAACTAACTCTAAAGGAAGGGGGTCGACCTTGCTTTATACTTATTTGTGTGAAGATCCCAAGAGAAGTGTGCATGCCAAGTGGGAGGGGCGCATGAGTTGAGTGGCAAACTAGTGGAAGAGAGCTTGGACACCTCACCCATGTTTGAGTCAAATCCATGTGTAATAGACATGTGATAAAATGGAATGTGCCAAGTGTAGGTGGTAGGTGGAGAGGGCAATTCATCCCTCTTGGGATTGACACCCCTCTCTCAAAATCCGCCAACTAGCTAGAGGGGAGTCGAGTGGGAGCATTGGGATCTCCACCCTTGCCAACTCACCCAACTAACTTGCCTCACTTGAGACAGAACTCAACCTCTCAGAGTTAGACTCCAAACAAAGGGAAAGCATGTCCTCGACATATTTCCCTATTATTAGCAAGTTGATTTTTATTCATTTTTTCATGTCTTTTTACTTTTTTGAGAGAAAAAATAATTTTTGAGTGATTAAAATCTTTTTTTTTGTCTCAAAAAAGAGGGGATAAGGGTTTAGGGGGTTCTCTAGCTTAGAAAACGAGCACAAAAATGGCATACGATAACAAATTATGCCAATTTTATGACTTTTTTTACTTTTACAATTAAAATAACATGTTTGCGAGAATTTTTTTATTGACTGAAAATTTTAAAAAATCCTAGGGGGGACTTAGCATAATTTCCATATGACTCAAAAAAGATGACCTAGCATGATAATATATAGATTCAGACACTAGACATTGGAATTCCATGCCAAGGCCTAACCACCAGTACATACTCCAGCTTTGGAGGTGATTTGAGTTTAAAAACTTAAAAATTATAACTCACCTAATTTCCCAGGCAAGAAATAATTAACAAGTGAAAAAAAGCACTCTAGAGTACATACTCGTGCTCAGGTCTTGGGTGGCCAAGTCTTTTACAACTTCTTCATGCTAAGTTTATTTATTACAATGCCCCTGAAGGGATGGAAATGCAGGAAAAGATGGTCAAATAGACCGACTGAACTTCTGGACACCAAATTCTGAACAATAGATTGCTCAGTCTTTGGCGGCTCAACTAGTGCAACTCAGTGGATAATAGGGCCCACATTGTTATGTTCCTTAATTTTGAAGATTAAAAAAATAAATATATCCAAGAAATCATATAAATTCCTCTTTACTTCATTAAATCATAAAACACTTATGGTAGAAAAACACCATATAATAATCCTTTTATGGAAGGATAAACTCCCATTCACTCTCCTCTTCAAGGAGGAAACCTATCAATGAGTGAACACTTTAATACAATCACAATATTTCACATATCCAATAAGGAGGAATCCATCCTTATATATAATTATAGACAAAACCTTAACCCTAACCATTATTGGCCTCTACATTAATGAATGGAGCAACCTCTTTCTCACTTGCCTCTTCAAGGGGGAAACCTCTCATTGAGTCAATGCTTCAACACAATTGCAATACATGACATATCCCATAAGGAGGACTCCATCCTTATATATAATTATATACAAAACCTTAACCTTAACCATTATTGGCATCTACATGAATGATGTTTGACAACACAGGCATTCCAACAGAGGAAAAACACCTTCAGTAACCACTCACACAACAAGATCAAAGATCAAAACACCAATGTTTTGACGTGGTAAAACCCCTATGAGGAAACATCCACGGCCCTAGCCAACGTGGCCACTTGGAGGATCTTATTAATGAAAAATAAAAAGATTGAAGAGAGATTTTACAAGAGAGTTTCTCACAATCGATCATCGGCAAATGACTCTCCATGCTCTTTAAATAGAGATCATGGACCAATCAAGTGTTAAGCCAAGTATCAATGGTCATTAAGATTGAGGAGAATATGAACCGTTAGATCACTCTATGTCGGGAACATATCGTGACCGTTAGATTTCCTAACTACAAATGCATACTAAAGAAACACATTAAGAAACACACTTTTACCTAACGACACATTAGACCAAGTAGATCTTAACTAACTCCTAAGTGTCTAAATATCCTAACACCCCCCCTTAAGAAAAACTTGGGATAGGATTGAAGGATTTACAATAGTGACACAATAGGAGAAGGAAGGAGGCATTAGAGACTATCCCCCCTTTCTGACAACTTCCTGAACTCCTAACATAGATTGAAGTTTGGAAAACTTCGCTTTTGTAAGAGACTTTGTGAAAATGTCTGTAACTTGATATTATATAGGGAAAAAGAGCACTTCAATAACTTGATCATGGTTGAGATTTCTGATGAAGTGCATGTGTACCTCGATGTGCTTGTTGTGTTAATGTTGAACTGGGTCTTTGGCGAGCTTGATGGCACTCTGATTGTCGCACCAAAGGTTGGTCAGATGTTGCTATTGGAATCCAAACTCTGAAAGGATTTGTTGAAGCCACAAGGCTTCCTGACTTGCATTTATTGTTTCTCGGTACTCTTCTTATGTTGAAGAAAGTGAAATAGTATGTTGTTTCTTACAGGCCCAAGTGATAGGTCCTAAACCAAGGCTTAAAACATAACCTGTAGTAGAATTCCAATCATCAAGGTCATCGACCCAATCTGAATCAATGAAACCAACCAATAAAGGAGTCCCCCCTGAATTGAATTGTACCACGAACATAGAAAAGTATCATTTTAGTTGCTTTCCAATGGCTTTCATGGGGTGTTTGCATATACCGGGCAACAAGACCAATAACAAAGAAAAGATTGGGACGGGTATGAGTCAAGTATAAGAGGCTACCAACTAACTAGTGGTATAGGGTGGCATCAACTTCGAGAGAAGTACAAGTGGCAGTAAGCTTGACTCCGGACTGGAAGGGAGAAGGGGTTGGTTTACAATCATCCAAGTGAAAGCGACGAAGAAGGTCACAAGCATACTTAGACTAGGAAAGAAAAATTCCTTCATTGGTTTGCAAAACTTGGAGGCCAAGGAAATAGTGCAAAAAACCTATGTCTATCATTTCAAATTTCTTCTTAAGCCTGGTTTTCACATGGTTTAAAAGTTTAGAGTCACTACCAGTAAGGATAAGGTCGTCAACATAAAGGAAAAGGATTATGAGATGGCTTCCTACTTTCTTGGTATAGACATTCAGATCAGAATGGCATCTAGAGAATCCAGTGTCAATAAGAAAGTTGTCCATTTTGGCATACCAAGCTCGGGGACCTTGCATACCATAAAGAGATTTCTTAAGGTGACAAACAAGGCTAGAGTCATTCTGGACATAACCAGGAGGTTGTTCCATGTAGATTTCTTCTTGCAAATCTTCATGCAAGAAGGAGGATTTAACATCCATATGATGGACCTCGCATTTATGTGAGGCAGCAAGGGAAAGAACAAGGCGAATGGAATTAATTTTGGCTACATGGGAAAAGGTTTCATTATAGTTTATTCCTTCAACTTGGGAAAATCCTTTGGCAACTAACTGAGATTTGTGTCTTTCAACACTTCCATCTGATGCATACTTAGTTCTGTAGACCCACTTATATCTGACAAGTTTTCTTCCTTTTGGAAGAGGTACAACATCCCAAGTATCATTGGCCATTAAAGAACGATATTCGTCATTCATTATTGTATCCCAATCTAGATGACCTGAAGCTTCTGCAAATGTATTTGGATCATGAGTCTCTGAAACTTGAGCCAAAAGAGAAGAGGCTCGTTGGAACTTTGAACTTGTCCGACGTTGATCTGAAGGATCACTGAAAATATCACCAACTGCTTCTCATGTTGAATGGACCCATCTAGGAAGCGGTGGAGTTGGTGTTTGTTCAGGTTCAAAGGACTCATCTGGAGGAAGGTGAGCAGGTGGAAGTGGATTTTCATCCTCACTGTCATCATCTGAAGAAGAAACCAGAATAGGAATAGAAGAAGGCACAAACGTCGAATATGGCTCGCAGGTCGAAGAAAGCACAATCATCGATTATGCTTGCAGGCCAAGAGATTTTCATCAAATTTAACATCTCTTCTAATAATAATTTCATTACAATGTGGTTGAAGAAGTCTATAACCTTTCACATCTTCAGAATAACCAAAAAATATACACTTCTCACTTTTAGGTTGCAATGCTTTCCTTTTCTCATCAAGAATGTGGCCCATGTTATACTGCCAAATACATGGAAGTGACTTACATCTGATTTAATTTTAGTCCAAGCTTCTTCCAGTGTTATATTTTTAAGAGCCTTTGTGGGAGTGTGATTTACTATGTAATTTGCACAATTGATTTCTTTCGCCCAATACTTTAGACTTAATCCCTTAGATTGGATCATACAATTAGCCATTTCTTTTAATGTGCAATTCTTTCTCTCAGCAACACCATTTTGTTGTGGTGTATATGGAATAATGTGTTGCATTTGGATGTCCTGTGTATTGCAGTAAATTGTAAAATTATTGTTCACATATTCGCCTCCATTATTTGTTCTTAACTTTTGAATTTGATGTCCATATTGTTTTTCTACAAGGGCCTTGTACGCCAAAAACTTGTCAAAAACTTTTCTCTTAAGTTTTAAGAAGTAAACCCAAGTATTTCTGGAAAAGTCATCAATGAAAGTTAAGAAATACTTGCACCTAGAAAAAGAAGGGAAAGAAAGTGGACCACACAAATCACTGTGAACAAGCTGCAAAGGGCATGAGGCATGCCAAAAGGCATGTTTGTCAAAATTGTCTCGATTATTTTTGCCAAGAACACAACCGGCACAAACACCATCTCTGCATGAAACAAGAGGAATACCAGTCACCATCTGTTGATTACATAGTTGTTGCAATGAGTGATAGTTTAGATGACCAAACCACTCATGCCAAAGTTTTCTCAAGTCATCGTTATGAGCAACAAAAATTGATGAAAAAGATGATGACCCAAAGTTGTCAAACTTGTACAACCTGGTAATATCATCAACAATTCCAGTTGCAAGAACATGTTTAGGATCTTTTAGATCCTTGATTATAACTTGGTGAGGTGAAAACTCTATGATTTTACCTTCACCTAAATGAGTGATTTGATATACTAATAGAAGGTTACAAGAAAGACTTGGAACACATAATACATCATTGAAATGACCATTTTCTACTTGAACTGTTCCAGATCCTTTAAAACTAAGAGATATATCATCACCAACAAATATTTTCTTGGTGTTACATTCATTTAGAGTAGAAAATATGTCTCTATCCTTAGCCATATGATAAGATGCTCCAGAATCAATAAGCCACTCATCAGAAGAAGACGTAGTTGTATTGAAGGAGAAACCAGAAGCAGAATGTGCATGTCCATGAGAAAAAGAAGAAGAAGTAGAATCAATATTGATGTTGTGCTTCTTCATCACTTCTTCTAAAGTTGTCATCTTCTTAAAACATTTGGACTTGTCATGACCATCTTTATCACAAAAGTTGCAATGTATGTCAGTCTTCTTACTTTTATATTTTTCTCTTTTGTCACCATTAGGAGCAGAAGCTGTCTGAGTGGGTTTGGGACCCTTATATTTCTTGTTGTTGTGGAGATAATGTTGCTTCTTGGGATTCTTGGGTTTATCTTTCTGATGGACGACTAAGGCTTTGTTGGAGGTACCTGCAGTGTTGATCACTCCAAGTTATACAAGCTTATCTTGCTCTCTAATCCAAGCATCACAAAAGTTCTCAAGACTGGGTTTTTTATAAGTTGTCCCTAGAGTCTCTTGCATGGCATAAAAGGTAGATACAAACACAAAATATGCACTTCCTAGCTTAGAAATAATAAGATGTATGCAACGACTTTTCTTCTATATTTATCTTACATTCTTCACATAAAGTTTCGAGTGTTTTAAACTTAGATAGATAATCTTCAATGCAAGAAAAATCATTTGGAATTAAAGTCAGTACTTGATTTTCTAACTGTTGTGCTCGAATAATATTGTGTTTACCAAACACAGATTCAATCTTTTCCCAATCTTCTTTGGGTTAATCAATTGATTGAAGGTGGAACCTTAAATCGAAGAGATGGACATTCTGATTAATCCACATGCTTTGGAATTCCTATTATCCCATTTCACTTTCTTATCAGCATCAGTGGGTGTTGTTTCTTTTCCCAAGGTAATCTGGTACAAGCCTTTACTTCTTGATAAATCCTCCATATGGGATTTCCATTGGAAGTAGTTGGTGCTAGTAAGAAAGAGATTACTTGTAGAAGACATATTAAATATGCAGATAATATGGATTTAAAAACTAAAACTGATAATCTGGATGGAAAGATCTTGAAAAATTAGGAGGTTTTAAAAAAAAAGGCACTGAAAACGGACTTTGGATGTGAGAGTTATGCCCTTTTAAAAAAAAGCATAAACGATAACCAAATGACCACGTGGTGGTGTAAGTTGCTTTATGAACTGACTCACTTTTATAAAGAGAAGTGGGGATCACTTTTACAATGAAGTTACTTTATAAAAAAAAAGTTGCATGCAAAATAAATAACTCTAAAATAAAATATTAAAGCTACTTATAGTGATTCACTTTTATACTTGAAGTGAAATACACTTTACAATTTTAGCATGAAGTTTTTCAAAAAAAATAACAAAAAGAGAGACTTGAACTCAAGACCTCTTACTTAATAAGAATATTTTTAACCAAATAGTCTAGCAAAACATATTGTATTGTTTAACAAGAGGATTGGGATTGTTGTTGTTGTTGTGGAAGACGGCCTTGGAGAGCGTGCTAAAAAAAAATATTTTCACACAAGAAAAAAAATTTGCTTATCGATGACAAGGGTTAGATCTCGGTTAGCTTACCCAGAAGATGCACATTTTCCTATATGTTTCTGATTTTTCGATATCGCACAGAGCACGGGGCAAAAAGCATATACAGATCTAAAAGAGAAGCAACACAGAAACAAATAATATGAAACCAAAATAAAACTCTGCAAAAATTTTAAAAATGCGTATTCGGGCTTTATACCTCCGGATCTAACTGAAATGGTTGTATTTTGGGAAAACATAAACCTTTTCAAGTGAAACGAAAAGTGTTCCTGACTAAAATGAGTGCTCCGGACATAATGGAACAGTCCTCTCAGACTATAAATGTACAAAAATGGTATAAAATTGAGATGAGGTAACTCAACTTCACGATCTCGATCTACAACGGGAGCGAGTCTTCAAACAGGGTTTGATACCATGTTCGACAACACAAGTATTCCAACAGAGGATGAACACCTTCAGTAACCACTCACACAACTAGATCAAATATAAACACACCAATGTTTTGACGTGGTAAAACCCCTACGAGGAAACATCCATGACCCCAACCAACGCGGCCACTTGGAGCAGTTTATTAATGCAAAATAAAAAGATTATAGAGAGATTTTAAAAGAGAGTTTCTCACAATCAATCATCAACAAATGAGCCTCCATTCTCTTTAAATAGATATCATGGACCAATCAGGTGCTAAGCCACAAATCAATGGTCATTAAGATCGAGGAGAATATGAACCGTCAGATCACTCTATGTCAGGAACATATCGTGACCGTCGGATTTCCTAACTACAAATGCATACTAATGCATACTAAAAAGACACACTAAGAAACATACTTTTACCTAATGACACATTAGACCAAGTAGATCTTAACTAACTTCTAAGTGTCTAAATATCCTAACAAATGAATGGGCCATATTACATGTATTGCATGATAATTAACTAGTGGGCCTTATTTAATAATAACTAACATTGTTGGCTTTATGATAGACCGAAGGTTCACAAAAGGCATCCAACATAGGCCCAATGTATTCTAGTGTACTAACATATCCATTCTTCTATAGGGAATAAGGTCCCACATAAGGTGTGTATGATACTTTCTAGGCTAAGAATGTGTGGAGTATTAAGGATTTAGTGGGGGTGAAAAATCCATTACTTTTCCCTTAATCACATTCATTCGAGTTAACAAACCTAACAACATGCATAGTAAACACAATGGCATGATCATTAAGATACATCACAAGCACATATCCATAAGCAAAAAAATTCTTCATTGTAATAGAAAATTAAGTATTACACATAAGATCATGTGAAAAACTCAAGACATAGCACACCTCTTTATAAGTCTCAACTTATTAACTGGATAACTACATTTGAATTGTGTTCCTCACATTGATATTCATTAAAATATTCATATATAGGCAATTGGAGTGGTTACATAAGATTCTAAAATATATCATAGAATCTACTAGTTGTAACCCACTCATACAAAAGGAAATGTGTCTTCAAAAACATGCACAAAGGGTTAGAGGTATTAGGATTAGAGAGTGTATAAGATGACTCTCTACATGCTCAAGATTTTGCAGATCTAGGCACTCATGCTTCTGTGGCTTTTGGTTCTCTATAAATTGTTTTATGTTGGCCTTGCCTTTATGCTAGCGCTTAGACAAAACTAGACCATGATAACTCCTCAACCACACCTTCCAAATTGTCCACGATCTGGGTTCTACATGTCTCATTCTTCAAAAACACATTCTAGCTCTACAATTTCTCTAATGGTTGCATCTTTGAACCTACTAAGTTATTCAAAATGGGATCCCAACTTGTGTTAGCTTCCTATATGTTCTAGGCACAATCTATTGTTGATATTTTTGGCAAGTCCTCCATAGCTAGTATTCCCTGCATCAATGCTTCCATTTCATCATCTCTTTTTCACTTCATTTTTATCGTCATCATAAATTGGGATTACACCTTCATTGTGATTTCATTTGCAAAATTTTATATATTTTCCTCGTCAAAATCCAAATAATCCTACCTTAATTTTAGATGTTGTACCTCTTCCATCTCATCAATTGTAGTATCCAATGAAATGGATTTAGCATACACCTTCCCATACTATTCATGTATCTTCTCTATCTCCTATTGAATATTTTACTTGTGTTCTACTTATGAAATTTCAACTACACGATCTAGCACCTTAAGGTTAGTGACTCCAACTTTTTATCTACGTGAAAGCTTCAACAATAGCAAGATCAAGGATTAAGGCTTGTCCTTTCTTTCATGATTCTATCTCAACAACCTCCAATAATGTGATTCCTCCTTTTTCTCCTTCTCTCTTCTTGCCTCTACCTTCGTTGTGGACTCTAACAATCCTTTTCTAATCTCTATGATTTTCCCCAAGTTTGTTGTTACCTTGGTAACTATATTGATTTCTTACTAAGAAAACTCAAGATCCTGGGAAGGTGGGGGAGAAACTCCTCAAAAAATGTGAATAAGTCTTCCCTTACCTTCAAATATACTTTGTGAACCACTACTTCCAACTTTATGGCATCGATAGCTTATTTCTTTAATATCTCTAGCACAACAACACTATCAGTTTCTTGCTTTGTCAATGTTGTGGAAACCCCCTTTGTTCTCTTCCTTTAATGACTCTCATTTTTCATAGCATGTTCCACCTTTATTTGTAAAACATCACTTTCATTTCCCCACTCTTCTATATACTCTTTAATATGTATATTATAAATCTATATCTCTCTTAGATGGTATTCTTTTCCTTGACCCTGCCTATGATTTGTCATATATTTTGCAATTATCTTTGCCAGTGAGGGTAGATCCATCTTCTATAGATCGATGACATATTGCATCTAGACCACGTCTCCTTCATGAACTTCTTCCATTTGAGAGACTATGGATCGATTGCATTGAGGAGGAGGCTCAAATCAAGTCCAGGAATGGAAAGCAAAGAGGTATTGATGATGAGAACCTAGCCCTAGCTTCTCATGCTAGGAAGGGCAGAAGAAATGGTTCTCCAAGGAGAGAGGCATCTACAAAGCAGAGGAAGAAGAAGGATCTTAGCAAGGTCAAGTGTTTTGTTTTTCATACACTAGGTCACTATGCTTCGTAGTGTCCTCAACGGAAGAAAGGGAAAGAGAAGTGTTACCTCCCTAGTTTCACTAGGCAGGACTGACGATGATCCACAAATATTGAACAAGACACTTGCTCAAATTCAGAGCTTAGAATTCCAACTGGGCTTTATGGCCCCTTCAAAATTTTCTTCTTCTTCTTTCTTTTGTGCATGTTCCATACCCCCATGGGGGAATTGTAATGAAATGCGCTAGCATGAGGTCTCTATTATGTAAAATACCCAGCTCCTTGAGACTTGGTCATCAATGCATACTCTAGAGTGTTTTTTTTTCACTTGTTAATTATATCTTGCTTTTTAGTGATTTATAATTTTCTAAGTTTTTTTTCGCTCAGTTCCTCCAAAGTTGGAGTGTGTACTAATGGTTAGGCCTTAGTTTGTTCTATTTGAGTCTAGTGTCTAATGTAGATTACCATGCTAGTCATTTATCTAGAGTCTTATGGACATGCATTAGGTCCCTCTAGGATTTTTTTTAATTATTTTAATAAGTCACAAAATTTTCCATAAAACGAGAATTTTACCTTGTAAATTGATGTAATATTAAAAAAATGGTACTAGGAGGTGTTATATGCCTTGGGGGTAGTCGTTTTCTAACCCAAACTGGGAGGTGTTATATGCCTTGGGGTGTATCATTTTCTAACCCAAAATACCCCTTATACCCTTGTACCCCCCTTTTTGAGAGATAAAATTGACTTTTGCTCATTGAAAACCAATTCTACTCGAAAAAGGTGAATAAAAGACAAATAAATCAGCTCCTTATTATTTAGGAAGCATGTTTCTAGCTTGTCTGTAGTTCACTCCTCTTCACTATGAGTGAGTAGCACTTGAGGGAGAGTTATGTCGCAGCCCATATGGAGTTTAACGAGTTTCCAAAGGGGAGGTGCACCCTCCCTCTCAAGAGGTGGCAGACTCATGGATAGATGTGTCTATCTCTTGAGAGGTGGTGCCCTCTCATCCCTCCCCTCTCGTTATGTTGTCATCTCACTTGAGTATGTTGAGTGGTGGCATGCTTTCCACCCTCACACATGTCTCTTTCACTCTTGAGTGGTGCACCCCCCCTTCTTGGGATATATGCCCCACTTGCTATATATTCAAGCACCCTCTCCACTCTTTAGCTAATGAGAGTTTGGGTGAAGTTTGTTATTGTACTACTATTTCAATACTTTTCATTGGAATAAAGAAGGATTCAGAGGTCAATATGGTGGATTGCATTACTTGTGTGGATGCTTGATGTCATGTGTTTTTAATTTATGGGGTAATATTAGGTCAATTTCTTGCTTTTTAATTGTTGGTTTGGCCTTTGAAGGGGTGTTGTCACCCAATAGGATAGGATTCATTGACCTAGGTTTCTTATTTAAATACTATTGTTTGATTTGCATGCATGTTTTGGTTGAATAACATGTTTTTCAAGTCTCTTTTGTAGATGACACCAAGTCTTTAACAATTTGTTTTGCAATCATTTTAAGCTTACATGTTTTCATACTTGGAGAAGTAGTGGGACTTGCTTGTACCTCCTACATACTCCAAGACCCTTGAAGGCATAGTCCCTCATCATTTCACGGGGAGACTCCATTGCCCGAGGCTTCCAAAATCACCAAGCCTCTCTTTCTCTCCTTCATCAATCAAATATTTCCTTGGTTACTTTCTTACATGCATAAGTAGATCTAAATTTCAATTTGAAAAAGAAAAGAAGATTCTATTTTTGCATGTATACTTGTTAGATCTAGATTGCACTTTCATTTGTTATAATTAAAACTAGATCTAGCATTAGAACTCAATTTTTAGCAAAGTATTTCATATCTAAATATTAAGGCTAAATATGGAGTGAAATTTTGAGATCTTTGCCCTCGGGGGGGCAGCTCAATTGGCAAGTGCCATGAAAATGAAGTTCCATGAGGTTTCGAGTTCAACTCCCCTCGACTTACCTTGTGTGTCGCGTAAGAGTCATCGTGGGTACACCTGGAGGTTATAGTGGTAGTGGTTGGATAACACGGCCACGTGTAACGCGAGCACGTGCCCAACCAGTTGTTGATTCCTCCAGACATAAAAAATAAAAAATAAATAAAATAAAATAATAAATAAATAAATAAAATAAAATAAAATAAAATAATTTGAGATCTTTAACTCTTTATTTGGAAATCTTAGTGCCTTATTGTTTGTTGTCCCGAACAACAAACAAAAATCCACTAAGAAGCCATGTTTTTGCTTGCTTTCTTAGTCAAACTTTGCTAACTTTCCTTAAGCTTTCTTTCGGTATGTTTTTGCATAAAGTCTAACATCTTTTGCAGGCTGTCCCAAATCAATTTTGGGCAACTTTCTTCCACTTTTTCTTCCTTTTTTTTAAGGTTTAGCGAACAGCCAAGGGGAAACTCTACCCAATTTTCAAGGATCTAGAGCATCCAGGAGAAACCAAGGCTCCTAACCTTCTTCCAATTTCATTTTTCTCTCATTATTGTAAGTTTCTCGGTCTTAATTATATAAAAGACCATCAAACCTTCTTCTGAAAAGATTGTGACTCGAGTCATTCTGGATGTAATTGTCAACTTAAGGTAGTCATCAGAGTGGTATGAGTATGAAGGCTCTGCAACTAGGGTTTCATGCTTTGTATCTAGGGTTTCATGCGACCTCGATTCCCCACCCTCTCGGTTGAATACCTCTGAATTTTTGGCGCACTCAGAACTGAAGATTTGACAGGCATGGCAAAATGACTAGTGAAGAGGGGGTGGAAGCCCCCTCATACCGTAACATTGCAGTGACCGACCCACAGAATGATCGCATGCGCAGACCGTCTTTCGAACCGCCACAACATCTGCATGAACAGTTCTTGTAGGATGAAATGAACGGAGGCATGGGTACACACATGGATGCAGAGACCTCGCATCCAAAAGTAGCTCATTCATGGCTACTAGGAAAATTCATCCCACAAACCCCGACGACACCAAGATACATTATAAAAAGAAACAGAATAGGAGAGCACACCCAATTCATGAGAGATCACGCCCTTATAGGCAAGTCCCTAGGCCTCTGGCCCTCGAAAAGAGATCTGGCACGTTGGATCAAAACCTGGTGGAGCCCCAATGGAGATTATGAGCTCCAGCTGAGCTCTAAGGGATTCTTCACAGTTATATTCTATAACCTGGAGGACAAAGATCGTGTATTTAAAGGAGGACCCTACTTCTACAACTCGACTGGGTTATACCTACGATTCTGGACTGAACGTTTTTCCTCGGAGAAAGAGAACTTCACCTATGCCCCGATATGGATTTGTCTCTATTTCTTACCTCAAGAATTTTGGTTAGAATAAATCTTATCAGCCATAGGCAATACTCTTGGCAAGCATGTAAAGTCCTCAAAAGCCACTAAGCATAGGAAGTACACCTCCTACGCCTGAATATGCGTTTATATGGATATTTCCAAGGCCCTCCTAGGCATGATAACCCTGGAATACCAAGACGAGGAGTGGGAACAGACTATAGACTACGAGCACATACCTTTCAGATGCAGGAAATGCCACGAGCATGGACATCTTTTCATGGATTTCCCCCTCAATGCCACCCCCAAGTTGGTCAAGGAGGAAAAGCCAAAGGATGGCCTTAATCAGGTGCAGAATCGCAGAAAGAAAATGAATAGGAAACCAGAAGCTAACAACAGCCAGAGAAACCCCAACACCAACTCCTTTGACACTCTTTCAAATCTATCAAAGGCAAACAAGGTGGAAAATCCCCACAAAGAAATGGGAGTAGATGGCACCAACAATAAAGAAAAATGGCAACCAAGGGAGACCCTAACTCAAGAAACCACAAGCCATCCCTCATCCTAGCCAAACTCAGGAAAAGCACCAAATAAGGAGGAAGACACAGTCATGGCAATGAATGAACAGGACCTAGCAGGAATAGACCTGGACAGACTTGAAGAAGCTCTCAACAAGAAATACCTACAAGCCCTCCTTGAAGATCAGGTAAGGAAAGTTCACAAAGTCTTCTTGGACTTGTCAGCAAGGGAAACCCTACGACGGGGCATAACAGGGGACCCTAACCCAGACCAAAGAAGAAACACAAAGGATAACAAAAGGAGGGGCAGAAAAACGACGCAACAACTCATCAAGGAGGCAGACAACTATATGATCAACTCAGGACAGATACAGAATCTCTCAGAGGGCTCCTTCTCCCATCCACCAAACTGTTAAATCATGAAATTCATCACTTGGAACATCAGGGGCCTCAATGGACGATCCAAGCAAAGGATCCTCCGCAACTGCATCAAAACAAAAGACCCAGATATCCTCCCTCTCCAAGAAACAAAATGTGTGGGTTAGATCACAGAAGAGATCTTCAGAAGATGTTGGTGTAACTACAAATCCTACCACACAGACTCGAAAGGTGCAGCAGGCAGCCTAACAATCCTCTGGAACCCCAATTTGGTCATTCTTGACCAAGGCCTCTCAACTACGGGCTCTCTCACAATTCATTATTGAGCAATCAGCTCGGATAAAGACGGTTGGATCACCAATGCCTATGGACTGCAGACCATCCTGGAAAAAGAACTCTTCCTTCAAAACCTTTCTTACCTAAGATCCATTGCCAATGACCAAATATGGATGATGGGCGGAGACTTCAATATGCTCCTCACTCTGAAGGAAAAAAGAGGAGGAAAGAAAAGATTGGAACAAGATAGCACAAAATTTCTGGAATTTCTGGATCTTCACAAACTGGTAGACATAGAAAATGGAAATGGAACCTTCACTTGGACAAACAAGCGAATGGGACCCGAAGAAATTTCTTGCAGGCTTGACCGCTTTCTTCTCTCAGAGACCCTTCTCTTGGAAGGTCCACTAGTTGAGTCCAACATCCTGCCAAAACCAGACTCAAATCATTGGCCTGTTCAACTATGGGTTGACACTATGGCCTCTCCCAAACTCAAACCCTTTATATTTGAAAAGTTCTGGCTCTCAGATCCTGACTTCCAAAATTTGGCTCGTCATTGGTGGGAAACAACAGTGATTCAACAGGGAACGAAAATGTTCTGCTTCCAGCAGAAGCTCAAATATTCCGAGCAGCAAGTGCGAAAATGGAACAAAGAAGTCTTTGGAAACATCTTCCAAGAACGAAAAATCCTGGAACAAAAACTTGAAGCCCTTCAAAAGATGGCCATCCAAATCGGACACACCCTAACCCAGCAGCAGGAGGAGCAGCAAATCAGGCATCAATTATAAGAAAGGCTAAATCAGGAAGAAATTCTCTGGAGACAAAAGTCCAAAATTCAATGGCTAAAAGAAGGAGAAAAAAACACAAAATTCTTCCACTGCTCTATGATCCACAGACACTTCATCAACCGCATAACCAAGATGGAAAATGCTTGGGGTAGCATCTTTCTCACCCATCAAGACATCACTCAGGAGCTCACTGATTACTACCAAGACCTCCTCTCTGAGGCATCGGTGGATCGGGCGGAGGCAATTGATAGAGTGATAGCCAATATTCCGACACTCATCACTCAAGAACAAAATGAATCCATTATGACCCCCATAAGTCAAGCGAAAGTGGATCAGGCCATACAGTAATTACCCATGGATAAATCCCCCGGGCTCGATGGCTTCACTACAGACTTATTTCACTCTTGCTGGCCCTTGCTAAGAGAAGAAGTCTGGCAACTGGTGGAGGAATCATGCAGCTCTGGTAAAGTCCTCCCAGCCCTCAATGCCACTTTCCTCACCCTGATACCCAAAGAAGAAAGGGTCACCAACCCAAAAAATTATAGACCCATAGCACTTTGCAATGTGATCTACAAAATCATCTTGAAAGTAATAGCTCTCAGACTCAAACCAATCCTCCCCTTCATCATCTCTAAGGAGCAGTCACGCTATGTCGAAGGAAGACAAATAATGGATAATGTCATTATGGTCCATGAGGTCATCCACTCGCTCAAAAGTACATGTACACCAGGTATGCTTCTCAAGCTTGACCTCTCAAAAGCCTTTGATAAACTAAGTTGGCACTACATAAACGAGGTCTTAACAACCTTCGTCTTCCGAACCAACTGGATAAAATGGATCTTGAACCTCATCTCCTCCACTTTTTTCTCAATCCTTGTTAATGGCACCCCTCCCAACCCTTCTCCCCCTCGTGGGGAATAAGACAAGGGGACCCTCTCTCCCCCTTTCTCTTTGTAATAATGGCAGAGGGTCTGGGACGCTACACAAAATCTTCCATAGAAAACGGGTCTTTGCAAGGCCTCCCCCTTCATGGGCTTCAGCCTGCGGCCTCCCATAGTCAATTTGTAGATGACACAATGATCATGAACACACCCATGGTGCAAGAAGCCAACAAGCTTAACCTCATCCTCTCTGAATTCAACGACACCACCGGCACCTCTTTAACCTAGCTAAATCACAACTTTTCTTCTTCAATACCCCCAAAGCCGGCCAAAAACACATCTCTCAGCTACTTTCCATTCTGGTATGTTCCATACCATCTCATTACCTAGGCCTCCCCTTGTCAGATTCGGAAGCTCGCAACCTCTCGTGGGACTCTCTCCTGCTCTCCATCTCTAACCGCCTCAGCAGATGGACCTTTCACTCGCTCAATCTCCTAGCCATAATCACCCTCCTCAAATCTGTTATCCAAGCCATACCCACTTCTCTTTTCTTTGCTCTTGCTACCCCCCAATCAGTCATAAAGAAAATCTGAAAACTTCAGAGAAACTTCCTTTGGCATGGCCACAACCCAGACAAGAAATGGGCTCTAGTCAACTGGCAAAAAGTTTGCAAACCAAAGGCCCTGGGAGGGCTCGGCCTTCGCGACCCGGGCAAACTCAACAACACTATGGGAGCGAAGATCTGGTGGCGATGGATCAAAACTCCAACAAAAATATGGGATCAGCTTTGGAAATATAAATATGCTCCAGACATCCAACATTCAAATTGGATCTGAATGTAGGACAAACTTCAAGGCTCTAACATCTGGAATGCTGCCTAGAGGAATAGACCACTAATCTAGGAGCATGCCTTTTGGGAAATAAAAAATGGCCAAACTGCCAGGTTCTGGACTGACTCCTGGCAACATCTACCACCTCTTCAATCAGATGAGACTCTGCTTCATTATGAACACCACATACATAACCTTGTCATAGCTAAAGTAGCTGACATGTGGGTAGCTAATCCAAGAAATCATTCCTGGAGAACCTGGAAATCAACGCATCAAAACCTACAGACTACAGGAAACTGCAATCTATAGAACTAGACTCAAGCACTCGTTCCTCGAAGAATCCGAGTAAGCAATGACCCTGACATTCTCCGATGGGGACATTCACCCAACGACAGCTTCACTCTCAAAGAAGGATACGCTCTACAGGAGGGATTTCAATCTATACCAAAGGATCCCATCTAGACCGTAGTTTGGAAATCCAATTTCTGGCAAAAAATCTCCACGTTCCTTTGTCTCCTACTATAGAACAAGATCCTAACTTGGGAAAACCTTTAGAAAAGGGGCTTCATTGGCCCCTCGATCTGTCATTTATGTAAACAAAATGAGGATACCATGGAACACCTACTCAATAGTTGTGACACCAGTGCCGATATTTGGGATCATGCCACTCAGTATATGCGGAGAACTCATCGAGATCAGGGTAGCATCATAAATACTATTAGAAACTGGGGACCATGACCCTATAAATGCCCAATACTCAACAGAATTTGGAAGCTCCTACTAGGCTTCATCGTTTGGAAACTTTGGAAAGAACGCAACAGGAGAGTCTTTCACTCTCAAGCCTCCACCCCTGCTAGCCTCTGGTCCACCATCCTCTTGCATCTTCAAGAAACCCTCCAGCTCCATCCTTGGGCCAAAGATGACCAACCTTCTGACCCTATAGAACTCTTAATTCTAAACTCATGGGGCCTTTCGCTCTCTTCTACCCTCTCCCTGCCACCCACTCCTCCTCCCTCTCCCCTTTCGATCAACCCCTCAATCTGGTCCCCCCCCTCAACCCTGTTTCCATAAAATCAACTTCGATGGAGCTTCAAAAGGCAATCCAGGCCCATCCGGGGCAGGAGAAGTCATAAGGGACAACCTTGGAAGACTACACAGCATAACAACGAAAAAATTGGGCCATGATACCAATAACTCAGCAGAGATATGGGGCATGATCAGAGGAATCCAAATATCTCTGGAACACAACCTCACCTGCCTTATCATTGAAGGGGATTCAAAATTCATAACAGAGTTAGCCTCCAAAATCATCAACGGCAGGAGCCCAGAAAAGATCACCCCCAGCTGGTGCCTGTTGGGCCCCCTATGAAGCTTTCAAGCACTTCTCAGACCCTCTCTAACCAACCTCACCTCCCATGTGAGGAGGGACGCAAACAAAGTGGCAGACAGACAGGCCAATGCAGGGGTGGACCTAACTCAACAGATCACCCTCACAACCCTTGGAAGGCCCCAGAGCTCGACAATCTGGACTCACTGCCAGGAGCTGGCTCTAAGGGACTATCCTCACCCGAATGGGGTGACATCTGGTGAAAGGAGGGAGACAGGTGGCAGACATCGCTGGCGGGGGGATTTAATACCCCCAGCTGCTACCCCCGATGCTATTAATTCTCCATGGTGTTCACCATAAGGGAGATTAATTCAATGCGTCTAGAGGAGCTCACGGATGAGCGTTCCAGCTAGGCCACTGGTACTAGGAGACTGAACCAGTCCTGTTAGCCTTCAATGGATTCCATGGCTCCCAACAACGTTATAATCAACCCTCCTGGCCAAGACGCTCACTTCCACTCATCATTTGCAAGCTTCCTCCTCTACGCAGTGTTGCTCGGCCCTCCTGGCCTCTTTTCTTGCCCCTTGCGTGTCCTCTGTATATTTCCTGAACACATTCGCCCTCCCTCCCTAGTTCCCATCATGCCTTGGGACTGTGGCAAGCCCAGGCGTTCCTCCAAGAACAAGAACGCTTACACCAGAGACAAACGGGTCACTGCCTCTCAGCGAGCCTTGATTGCTCATTTCAGCCGCTCCCACAAACCTTCAAGCAACACACAGTCCTCTGCGCATGCCCAAAGAGGAGAACTTGCCTCCCTTTCCCCAGACTCAAGCTCAATCTCCCCTTCGTATCCCCAAGATGGAGACCCCGTCCACCATTGAGCATTCTCCTCCGCCTCAGACCCAAGCTCAGACTCCCCTTCGCATTCCCAAATTGCAAACCCCGTCCCTCACTGGGCACTCTCCTTCGCCACCCCAGCCCTCACAGGACACCCACAAGACAGCCAAAGAAGTATCTCCACCCTCAATTCATCATCCTGGCTCGAAGCTGAGCGACATTAGGCCAACCTCTGCTCCTCCACCAGGCCCGAGTCTGGTGACAATGGAAGACCCAAGGCCCTCCACCTCCAAAGACTTTCAGCCTCGTTCGTGGGAAGGAGGCTGCATAGTGGAGGAGGAAATCCCCCCTAGTTGGCAACTGACAAGCGATGAGGAGAGACCAATTATCTATCATTTGGCAGTGGAAAACTTGGAGATTCTCTTTGACATTCGGCAGTGGCAAGAAGAGTAAGCACATGGACAACGAAAAATCCACCAGTGATTGGATCTCTTGTTCAAGGCCTTCTCAGACACCCCAAAGAAAGCACAATGCCCCACCTGCAAGAAAAATTTTGTTCCAGTCTACACCACCTAGGGACACCCAGGTTCCCCAAAGGCTTGACGCGGCCCTCCACTGACTCTGGTTCTTGTCAATTTTCAATTTTCAGAATGAATAGTGATTATTGGTTTACTCCTTTTTACAGTTGTATTAGCATCTTAGTAATGGCGGCTCTAAATGCAGTCTGCCTTAGGCTAGCTTACAGGATTAAAGTCCCAGTTGAAACTCTCATCTTTTGCTCAATTTTTGTAAATTTTGTAAAACAAAACATCTGCCATTTTAGGCATAACACCGCTTGGAGCCACCTGTTCTGGTTTCCCTTCTATGGCGGAACAGGTGGCTGCCAAACGATGCACATGTGTACACTCATGATGATATAATACAAGGATCTATTTTTATTTACAAAAAAAAAAGATTGTGACTCAAAAGCAACAGTGCGATCACCCACTAGGCCTCTCATCCCCCCAACCCCAAGGGGATTGTCTCATTTTTGCATTGTGTCTTTTCATGTGCTTATTTTCATTTCAACAAGTTAAAATAAACTTAAAATAAACCCAAGCACTGCAAAACTGTCAATTTTCACATACACCTCTATGTGACTAATTTTCAGATCTGAAAATTGATTTCTAGTGAGCTAACAGTAAAACCCTAGCTGTTAGCACTAAACAATTTTACACTGAAAATTATAACTGAAATTATATGCAACAAAAACACAAAAGATCAAAGATAAATCATCCATGCAATTGAGACATAAATTTTATGTTATGTAAATGTCAATTTTAGAAAATTTTGAAGACAAAACCAACCTTCCTCCAATAAAAAAAATCACTAAAACAATAGACAAAACTATCCTCACCAATTCCGAAAATTCAACAACCGAACTCAGCGAAATCTAAACCTCCAAACCTACTAATGTCACTAGGCCAAGATGTTGACGTTGCATGTCCGTACAGGTCTATCACACGTGCATCCTAATTTACCTACTCACACGTGCAACTTGATTAGTCTGTACCACACGTGTGGCCTACTGTACGGACATGTACAAATCACACATGCAGTCCATACAATCCACATGTGCGGCCTATTTCTTGTTGCAGCTTATTCTCCCACATGTGCAGCCTCCCTTGCCTCACACGTGTGCCTTCTCTCCCTGCCAAGAACAGAAAAATAAGAAGACCAGAAAACCCTAGGCCAGCTTGCCTAGGTGCAAAAATTCTCTTGTTGAAATATCCATCCTCCTAGTACAAGTGTTTACTCATTTATGCCAACTCCATAATGTCACAATAAGATGCCACAATCTCCTCCCCTCCTTTTATAGGAGTTCAATGAGTGAGTTTAGGAGCCCTTCCTAAAATCAACAATTATTAGAATATTTTATTCTTCTTTGTGGGCATGAAACCCCTACACAAGCCCACAAAGCCCATCAACTTTCCCATGAGGCCCTAGCCTCATCCCAAGGTTGATTTCGCTGAAACGAAAGGCTAATATAGTGCCAACAAAGATTCCCACATGCCTAACACCTTGGCCTCTAGTGGGTATGTCTCCTAAAGCTACAAAAATCAACAAAAATAGTTAGCTTAGTTTCAATTTCTTAGATTAGTTAGTTTAGTTTCATTTTCAGCATTTCAATTTTTGCAAAGTAATAAACCTTCCCCTTTAAGGCCCTATTATGCTCTCGGCCTCTCCAACTTGTTGGATCTTGGCATGATCAAAGATGGAGTTAATTGTGCAGAGTATTTTTAATAGGGAAAACCATTCTATTACTATTGCTCAATACGGGATCCTACTGACGGATTGACTTGTGAATTCAGGGGGGTATTCATTGAGATTAGTTCTCTCCCTGTTTGAACTCCTTGCAATCCTGCTCGTACCCATTTGAGGGATAGTGGTGAAAGGAAACAAACATTAGTTTAGATTTCTTTTCTTTTTTTATATACTTACAATCTCCAAGCATGCACTCATGAGTGGACTTGCACTATCGGTCCATATCATTGAATTAACCCACTAATTCAACCAGTCATCATTAACTAATAAAATTTACTGAGAGTATTTGCAACACATTCATCTTACAACAACATTCTTACTTTTGGCATTGGTCTACAATATCTATATTTGCTTATCAACATTTAGTTTCAATTATTTCCATTTTCTTATTGTCATTTACTCTCATGTATTATCAATTGGTTATTATCATTTATCTTAAGTATTTGATTTGCTTAATATCTCATGTATAAGAAATACTTTTATGTGTCATTATATGTTGTTAGATTAGTTGTACCTGCTTTTGATTTCATTTAACTCCTAGAATAATATTGTGCATAGTTTAATCAAGCCTTAGATTCTTTTATTAGGGACTACCCCCATTGGTTTTGCTATGAATTAGCATGGACAAAGGAGTCAGGTGTTAGGTGACAGCTAACCGACTCAAGACTTTCCCCCAAGGCCACACCCAGTGGATTGAAGATTTCTTCCACGTGACCCGAGGTGTGGATTAGGTGACAACAAGAAGCAACATGAATCATCAACAAAAGTGGATGAGGTTTGCAGATAGGATTTAGAGGGAGTTCTTATTAGTCTCTTCCCTTTCTGGTACAATTTTTGGTAGCAGGACTTGGTTGGTGGATAGTGGAGCCACATGTCATATGACAAGAACATGGGATTTGTTCTAGAGCTTCACAGAGTCTAATTTGGATTTGTATGTGGAACTTGGTATGGGTACCAAGCATGCAATCTAGGGATTTGGACACGGTGTCGTTCCAGATGGAGTCAACAGATGTGTTGAGAGTGACAAATATGTTATAGGTGCCTGAACTCGGGAGGAGTGTGCTCTCAGTCTCAACGATTGAGAAGAAGGGATATGAGGTATTATTCCCATATGGACAGGCATTTATCATGTCCAGAGGATCTAGATCAGACACAATAGTGGTTCTTGGAGTTAGAGAGAGCAACTTGTATAGGCTAAAGGGCCATCCTATGCAAGCTATGGAAAGTAACGATAAAGTGATAGAGAACAAGGAGCAGGTAGCTCCGAAGTTTGTGCAGACTCGGAGAGAGTCAGACTTCAGAGGGAGTTAGCAAGGTTAGAGGGAGAGTTAGTTGTCCAAAGGGAGTCAACCTTTAGGTTCAGGCGGGAGAGAGGAGTCTTCCAAGACCGTCAAGAAGGTGGCATGGGTTGAGATCACCATGCAGTATCTTCAGAAGCAAAAAGATTCTAGGAGCAGGGTGTCTTCCAAGAAGGGTCCATGTCATACAACAAGATTTGCCTCTATGTCATAGGAAACAACTGTGGTAGTGGATCTAGTGTGGGAGGCAAAGCCACTTCCAGTGTGGGAGACAGATCTACTTCCAGGTGATGGTGGATGGAATACCTCCCTTGCTAAGAGGGAGTGTTGATATTTTTGTAGCATCAGGCAGGTATTCTCACATTGGCCTTGGTGTTGGGCATGTGGGAATATTTTTTGGCACTCACATTGCATTCTTACTTTGTGAAAACCCCTTGTCTATTGAGTTGGGGCTCAGAATTGTTGTTGGTGGGGCTTCACACCCACTTAGAGGAATAAACATTTCTAATTTAATGTTGAGTTTAGAAGGGGTTCCTAAACTCACTCATTAGACTTCTATAAAAGGAGGCAATGTCAGGAGGCACCACACATCTCATTGTGACATTATGGAGTTGGCATAAGTGAGTGAGCACTTGTGCCAAGGAGATTGGGGTGGCAATTTCAACAAAGGAAATTCTTCACTTGAACAAATCTGGCCTAGGGTTTTTTTTTCAACCAAGAGAGAGAGGTAGCACATGTGAGAGGAGTAGCAAAAGAGGTTGCACGTGTGAGATCACACATGTGAGAGGAGAAGCAGAAGAGTCCGCACGTGTGAGCCCACACACATGTGAGAGGAGCAACAGAAGAGTTCACATGTGTGAGTCGTATAGTTCGTACGACAACAATAGAAAACAAGTTGCATGTGTGATCCATATAGTCTGTACCACAGGTGGGGACCGTACAACTGATATGGCATGACATACAATGTGACGTCAGCAAGGTACAACAACAGATTTGTAAGTTGGAAGTTTTTCCATAATTTTGTTGAAGGTGTAATTTGCTGAGAGGACTGGTTTTTGTCCTCATAATTGTCTCTTGCGTATGGATGATTTCTCTCTAATCCTTATTCTTACGCTGTAATTTTTCTGTCATAATTTCAGTGTAAAATTATTCAGTGATAACAACCCTGGTTTGTTGTTTGAGGTCACTTGAAAGTAATTTTCAGATCCAAAATTGAGAGCATTGAATGCCTTAAAAATTGACACCCCCTCTTTTTTTGTGCAAGAGTGCCAAGACATCCCCTTTTGGGAAAACACATTCCCCACACTGGGGAAACGTTTCCCCAAGCACTCTCCCACCCCGATGCATGGGAAACGTGAGGGGCACGCCCCATACCCTAGGGAACACATCCCTGTGGAACACTACCTTTTATAGAGTTGAAACCTAACCTCTCTTACAATAGAATAATATTAGTGAATTCTAGATCGACTAATCTCTTCAGAAAAAATGATAAAATAAGCATGGAGACTTCTAGATCCATTCTTGCCTTCAAGGAAAACAATACAATAATAGTGTTTCCTAACCAACTCAATATACAGGTCAACAATATTAAAATAATGAGTGGTTGACCGTTGCATCACATGTGGTTCCTCCATAAATGTTGACCATGTCAACAAGCTCCAATTTCCTCATCAAAGAGTATGAACAAATGTGCAATAAAGGCTTCCACAAGCTAGACGCCTTTCTTATTGGCTTTACAATGTACGCTTGATAGTTTATGCTGCCAGCTGTTTTGTCCTCTTTGAAAGCATCTCTTTGACCAAGTATGAGGATGGTTGTGCCACATAAAGACTCCTTCATGGACCATTCCTTAATAGGAGGAATCAAACAACGTTATGGGTCCATATGACCTTTCCCTAAAATCTGCCAAGATTCATTGTTAATCTTCTTCTAATGCTAGGCGACACAAACCTCCTTCTTGTCATCTGTGAAAGTGGTGCTTGTAACCCACCCTCCAAACAGGGTTGCTTGGCTCAGCTTTCCCCACATCAAATAACAAATTATTCTTCACAAAGAGGTGCTCTAAAAAAAACTGTTCCAAAAGGTCCCTTGGTTGTTATAACAACCCCTTTAAGGATGGGACGACTTCAAAGGGTGCTTGATCCATGTTTTCTCCAAGGGAAACAATAAAATAATGTGTGGATAAGTCCAAAAAATCCTCCAAACTGGCTGCTCCTCCCTCCAATTCCTAACCAACATATAACAAATTTCTTGTTAGGTGGGACGTCCTCCAAGGATATAGACATCATTAAAGCTTCATGTCTAGGCTGTTTCTTTGTTCTTGGCTACTAACAAACTTCCCCAATTGATGGATCTGATGAGACTCTCCTAGAGAAGTGTGCAAGGGTAGTCCCACCAACTAGCATGCATCCACTCCTTTAATGCTTGATACTCTAAATGGATCAAAGGTTATCATCGTACTATTTCCCAGCAGAGGCATTCTGGCAATAGAAATTCAATTTTCCAACCTGAAGATACGTCTAGGATCTCCAAATTATTCTTGCAGGTCTGACCTTTAACTGCCTTCATTGTGGAAAAGGAGAAAGTTGCTTCCAAAGTAAACGTCCTCGAGGCTGTTGATACGTGGAGACTTGGTTGTTACTATCTTACAATGACTGCACCTGAGTTGTGGCTAGTATGCAAGCTACAGTTCTGAAGATGAAACTTGATAAAGGTGCCTATAGCCTTGTCATCCACGGAGACGAGCCAATCTGCCACTATTTCTGTTATAATTTCAGCCTCCTTTCGAGTTGGAGAGCTGTAGATATGCTAGAATAATGAACTGCACCTTTTGAAAATAAACAAATGCTTACTAGCCAAAGAAACAACCCAGATTTTTTTTGGTATTTTAAATTGCAACAACAGCTACAGGGACTGCATGAATCACCCTTCTGAGTCACGGAGTAAAAATCAGAGAACATGCTGGAGAAAAGATGCTCAGATACACCACTATACTCCCTTTAAACAAGTCTGAAAATTGACTAGTACAGTGTCCTTCAATCTGCTATGCCTTCTACAATTAGAACCTGTTGATCTAGTGAATGCAAGGAGCATGTCTCTGATTTCATAATCATGTACCTTACTGCTTGGAGTGTAAGTTTCTGATCTGCTGGTATAATCGTTTGAACAATGCCTCTAATCTGCTGGCCAAAGAAAATGCTAAAACAATCCCCAGAGATAGTTATTAACCTACAACAAAACCCATGTGTCATGTTGCACCTACGATATAACCAAACAGAAAGAGAGCCTCTTCATTTTTTATTGCATGAACACTGAATGCATCCTCTGGTCTGTATAATGTCTGCAATTATATGCTCTGAAACAGGCCGAATATTTCTATATACCGAAATATTTTTACTGGATAAACTCATAGAACATTACAATGTGATCTTCAACTGCTATTTGTAGGTCAATCTTGGGCAGAGGTATTTTATTTGATCAGCAAAAACGTTGATAATATTGCAAATGAATTCTCAGATGCCAACTGCAGCCACATGGATCTTATTGCCATTTAACCATAATAATGGGAATCCCACAATTATGTTCAGCAGACACGTTACCACGCTTAAGTATCATGGCAAAGTTCCAAATACGTTACCACGCTTAAGTATCATGGAAAAGTTCCAGTGCAATCCTACACCATCTGTCAACAGTGTTTTCTTGCTACAGGAATGAGTCTCCAGATATTTTCATTTACTTCCACTTTCAGGACATATCAAGGGTGACAACTGTTGCAAAGTGGTCAAGAAACTCCCCTTGGCTTTGTACTTATTTCAATGTTGTCCATCCACAAATCTCTACACTTCTCAGCTAGGTCTTCACATCCTTGGCACTGCTAGAAATAGTACCTCAAAATGACATGCATTTTCAGGGGCTGCAAAATCACCATACAAATATGTGTAACGGCGAAGTTCTCTCTCAATCAATAAAACATTCCTCATATTATGCCTGTAAATCCCTGAATCATGTGATGGGAATTCACATGCCAGATCCTAGTGTAATATGGTAGATAACAGAGCTAAACCTCGTCAACAAAAGCAGAGGACTATCAATCCAAGGTTGCACATGTCATTGGAAAGGATATTAGAAAGATGTATGATTCTCGAATCATTGCCCCTATCGGGTATTCAAATTGGGTGGTTGATATTGTGCTGATAATGAAAAAAAAAAAAAGGTGAGATCCAACTGTGCATTGATTTCTATAACTTGGACATCAAGTCTTTGAAAGCTAATTACCCATTGCCCCTAACATGGATCTATTGTTGTAGAAGGTTACAAGTTCATAGATGCTATCCATGTTAAGATGGATTCTCAGGATATAATCAAATTTTGGTTGAACCAAAGGATCAACACAAAACCGATTTCACCACCTTGTTGGGAACTTTTGTTTATCTCCGTATGACCTTTGGTATCAATAATGCCAAGTGCAACCTTCTTGTTATCCCCATTTTGTGGGATAACTAAGGAGATGATGTCTCGAGGCCCTCAGGTTGCAGACATGGAGTACCGAGAGACAACTTGACCAGGAGTGTCCACTTGCACAGGTGAAGACCCACCTCAACACCACAACTCTAGGTTTATCATGATGGCATCCACCACATCAGTTGGACTCCGGAAGACATTGGGTCTTGCTCCATGAGGTACAAGTCAGGTATTATGGTGAGTGTCATTTCAATACTCGAGGCATTTGATTTTGTTACATGTATTACTGCTTTCAATTATGTGACATTTGTTTGGACATTATGCTCTTTGCCCTGTTTCACCTTGGTGGTTGACATTGCGCCCTAGTAAGCGGGTTACCCTTAGGGATAGGTATGGTACTGGGAGGTCCTTTGGACAATTCATCATGCCATTCCCGACCATACTTTCCACTTTCCATACTTCATCCCCTCGTCTCCTCACCTTTTGGGTTTTTCGGGTATACTGATCCAAGAAGGGGTTGTCCCTCACTTCATGGGAAGAAGGGGTTGAAGGCCTAGAGGCTTGTGGTTGGAAAAATACAAAAGCCTAATTATGAATCTTCCAGATGATTGCCCAAAGAGGTCTTGAGAGCAATGAAAAGCTTGTCCTAAAAAATCGAAGACCTGCAGAAGAAAATTAACATTATATAAATGTCCCCACTTGTTGAGGTGTGTACACTCATGCGTTGTCCCTTTCTTTCCTTGCATATGGCACTTTGTGTACCTCTAGCTTCAAGTGGCCTTGTCACATTTCCACCCAAGCTAATCGATTCACCAATAGGGAGTACCCAAGGTCTTGGACTATTAATTAATTAATGACAATGAATGGGCTTGGAAAAAGGATGCATTGAAAACGAAGGTGCAACACACCCTCTACAAAGCCACCCATAAGTGAGACACTACAACCCATTGTATGTCATGAACCCCATGCCCAAAAAAAATTCCCTCATCCATAACACATCATCCACATGACTTAGAAGGAGGTCTGCTCGGGAAACACCCCTAAACTTGAGGGACGATTCACCCAATAGGTCGTTTTGTCAACCCTCCCATACTCAAACTTAGTAAATTGCATAGGGTCTTTGAGCATTAGTTTATTTTGATGAGGTAGTTTGGATGTACATGCTTAGATGGCTCTTTTATTGATTTGGTTTACTCATCATGATACTTTGACTTGAGATCCTTGGAAAGTGTATCCATTTGACTTTTCAAGACCCAATTAGTGGATAGTTTTGGAGGAACAAGCCTAGCTTGGGCTTCCATGGGGTTTGAAGCCCACAGGTTGGATGCCAAGGGCCCACATGCCGGATCATGATGACTTGCCTTTGGAGGCCTAGAGGACACCTTGGAGGATCTTGCCTAGCCCTCACATGCCAAACAATTTCTTGGAGAGGCCAAAATGTCACCCTTGAGGAGTTGATGTCATCATTGAGGCTAGGGTTTTGGTGGTGAGGTTGTTATTTGTTGACACTTGGCATAACTTGGTGGGAGGAGGCTATAGCGCATGAGAATGAGGCTCTATGAGCCCCAACGACTTCAACTTACTCCTTCAACAACTTGCTTAAAGGGTCAAAATGTCACCCTTAGAGGGTGACGTCATGTTTTAGGGTTTTCTTTCATGTGCAAAGTAAAAATTAAATAATATTATTTGTGTAAAGGGGAAAAATAAGGGTTGTTGCCCCCTTATTTTGTGTTTACCCTAACTTATGTGGACAAACAATGTTTAAGACATCTTGCATAAATAGAGATCAATTGAATCTCATTTCAACATCATAACTCTCCCATTGTGAGAAGTACTTGGCTAAAACTTTTGCTATGCTTGAGGTTTTATGGTGTTTATCTCTTGTGCAAATGATTTTTGGTATTATCTCTTGCTGATTGGATGAGCTAAGGTGGTGCACACCTCTTGGAGGCTTGCTTTCTTGCTATTGGATGGTAATTTTCTTGGTGAACTAGGGTTTGATCTCTCTCTTTCTTGGAATTGGTAAGGAAAATATGCATTTGTTAGCTATTTCTTGCTCTTTCTTGGTTATTGTTGGTTGAAACCCTAGAAGTATGTTGGATATACCTCCACTAAGTTTCATTTAATTTGCCAATTTTACGAGTCATTTTGCAAGGGTTGTTAGGAGGAATACAAGTGTGTATACCCTCCTAGATTTTACCCTAGTTTGATTAGCATACCCTAGGGAGTAAGAGTATTTACACCCCTAGGGATCTTGTTGGTCCAATTTGTGTTTAAAGACTCTATTCACCCAAATATTAAAGGCACTAATCTGATTTTTGCATTGGAGATATAAAATACTTGCCTCGATAAACATGAAAAGTCATTCTTTTGAGATAGTCTAATTTGGATTCAATTCTATGCTTTATATGCTTGGTTGAGCCACCAGGGTGTAAGTTTTAAACCTGTGAAGTAAAGCAATGCATATAGATTCTTAAGAAAAATAGAATTTAATCAATGGCTCATACACATAGTACACAAAGATTTATACCGGAAACCCTCAACCGGGGAAAACCTCTCTTATATTCATTATATCGAATTTAACCATTCACCATACAATATATACAATGTGTTTAGGTATTCCATAGATACCAAAACCCTAATCCCTTAATCCAAGATTAATTTAGAAATCCGGTAAAAATAGAAAAAATCATCCAAAAAAAAAATTCAGGGGGGCATACCTGGCCCCCCCTGGGACCCCCCTAGGAAGCGCCCGACTCACATGACACAAAGAGAACTACTAGAGGGATCGTCAGACGCAGTTGTCGAATCTGATGCGTGCACACACACACATGCAAAGAATATAACACATACCCAACATTCTCTCACTTGTTGTTTTCTTTGCATCCAGGGGTCCATAGGATTATATAGTCAACAATCCAGGGCAGAAATGCCCATTGTTACTCTACAAAAGGAGAACTTTTTTGTGCTCATAGACTTTGTCAATGAATCTACAACATTCTTCAAAGTGTCAACCTTTTCCAGCAACACCTTCTTTTCCTCAACCATGTATCTGACAAAGTGATATTGAACATCAATATGATTTGTCTTCGAATGATAAGCTAGGTTATTTTCCAGGAAGATTGCACTATGACTGTCACAATCTAATCTCACTGCTTGTTGTACCGACCAATACCTGAACACAATATTTGTAACCATACTGCTTCCTTTCTTGCATGAGTGGCTGCCATGTATTTATCTTCTGTAGTTGAGAGTGCCACTACAACCTGTCTTTTGCTCATCCAACTGATTTCTCCTCCAAATAGGTTAAACACATACCCACTTGTAGATCTTCTGTGATCCAAATCTCCAGCCCAGTATGCATCAACAAAGCCATGTATGTCCACCACTCTGTCCAATCCTGGTCTTCCTTGGTAGCACAATCCATAATTGGTAGTGCCACGCAAATACCCGAAGAACCTCTTTACTGTTGTCCAATGCTCCTTCCTTGGTTTTGACATATACCTGCTCAAAACTCCCATTACCGCTGTCCAATGCCCTTCCTTGGTTTTGACATATACCGCTCAAAACTCCTAACTGCATGTGAAATGTTTGGCCTAGTATAGACCATTGCATACATCAATGATTCAAACTGCCAACTGCACTAGCGTACGAAACATGGGACACATCCTCTTCTTCTTTCCCCGTGGTCTTGGGGACACCTGATCTACAGATCAACTTACACCTATAGGAATAGGAACTCTGGAACGGCTTCATTTCATGCATATTAAACCTCTCCAATATCATCTCACCATATTTTCTATCCGGATCTAACAAGAGTTTCATGTTTGTACTCCATCTCTTTTAATTTCCATTCCTGCAATGAAGAAGTATCGGTGATCCTTCATGTCAAATTTGAGGATAGCTCGTGATTTCACCTCCTTGATAACATCCATGTTATTTCCTACCAACAACATGTTATCAACATACAACACTACATAAATGAAGTGATTACCAACCTGCTTGGAATATACACAGTGATCAGCCCTGCTTCTCACAAATCCCAATCCAAGGATGTATGTGTCAAACTTTTGTTACCAGATCCTAGGTGATTGCTTTAGACCATATAGTGACTTCTTTAGCTTACAGACCAGCTCTTTCTTTCCCTTCACTACAAAGCCTTCTAGCTGCTTCATGTAGATTTCTTCTTCCAGATCCCCATGTAGGAATGTCGTCTTCACATCCATATGTTCCACTTCTAGATCAAAAGCAACAACAATAGATAAAATAAATCTAATAGAAGTTAACTTAGCAACAGGAGAAAAAATCTCACCAAATTCAATTCCCTCTACCTGGGAATAACCTTTTTCTACTAACTGAGCTTTGTATTTCTCCACTTTTCCTTCTGCATTAAACTTCTTCTTAAACAACCATTTGCTACCAATAGATTTTCTTCTAGCTGGCAACTCAACTATATCCCATGCCTCATTCTTATCCAAGGCATCCATTTCTTCAACCATGGTCTTCTTCCAAAGTTTACTATCCTCTGAATTCACTGTTTCCCTGATAGTTTTGGGATCATCATCAGTAATAGATAAAGAAAAATTGGAACGAAAATCAGGTGGACTATACCTTTTTGGTTTCCTTGTTTCTCTCACTGATCTCCTCAATACTGGGGTATGAGGTTCTTATTCTTCTTCTGCTTCATCTTCTTTAGATGATTCAGATTTTGAATCATCCAACAAAAGCTCTATTTTCTATGAAAACAACATCTTGACTATAAACAGTCTTCTTGGTATCTGGGTTCCAAATCTTATAACCTTTCACACCATCTTTATAACCAATAAAGATACACTTTTCAACCATTTTATCCAGCTTACTCCTAATTTCCTTTGGAACATGTACATAAGCATCACAACCAAACACTCTAAGATGTTGAAGAGAGGGTTTATTTTCAGTCCATAACTCGTGTGGAGTTTTATCATCCAACACTGATGAAGGTGATCGATTGACCAGGTAACATGTTGTACCCACTGCCTCTGCCCAAAATTCCTGTCCTAACTTGACATCGCTGAGCATGCTCCTTACCTTTTCCATCAGTGTCCTATTCATCCTTTCTACAACTCCATTATGTTGAGGAGTGTATGGAGTAGTCTTCTACCTTGCTATACCACACTTACATAATTCTTCAAATTCATTTCTGCAGAATTCTCCACCATTATTTGTTCTCAATACCTTTATTTCTTTTCTGTCTGATTTTCTACGAGGGCCTAAAGTTCTTTAAATTTATCAAATACCTCAGATTTATTTCTAAGAAAATAAATCCATGTGTTCCTTGAGAAATCATCTATGAATGAAACATAATACAAAGATTTACCTAGGGATGGAACAGGAACAGGTCCAAACACATCACTGTGTATCAACTCTAAGATCCCATTTGCTCTTGTAGCACCAGATGGGAATCTTACTCGATTATGTTTACCATATATGAAATGTTCACAAAAATCAAAATCCAGAGTGCAATTAGACATACCTTCAACCATACCTTTACCGTGTAGTGTTTGAAGGCCCTTTTCTCCAATATGCCCCAGTCTTTGATGCCACAACATGGTCTTCTTTTCAGGGACAATATTGGTCTTTTCTCCTTCATTTCTCTGCTCAGGGACAAAAAAATTGTTACGTCCATTAGTATAAGTGCTTTCCAACAACTTGTACAGAGTTCCACACTGAACTCCCCTCATCAACACCATTGCTCCTCGTACCATCTTGTAAGTGCCCATTCCCAATACAATATCCACTCCTGCATCATCCAACTTGCTTACAGATATTAGGCTCCTGGCTAGTTTTGGAATGTGCAGAACCCAAGGGAGAGTTCTAATCCTTCCATATTTTAGTAGCAACTTAACCCTTCCACATCCCATGATTTTTGTTGTCGAGTCATCTCCTAGGAATACATCACCACCATCATATTTTTCATATTCAGAGAACCACTCCCTGTAAGGATTCATATGGTATGACGCACCTGAGTCGATCAACCATACATCACGGTCTGCATGTGTACTTGTAGATGCCAAGTAAACATCACCTCCTTCTTCACTGGAGGTTTTCACCTCTATGGAAGAGGTACTATCAGATCCCTTTGGTTTTTCAACCTTCTTATATTTTCAATCTTCCTTATAATGCCCTGTTTTACCACACTTCCAACATTTCCTCAAAAAATTTCTTGGAGACTTAGATCTACCTGTAGATTTAGATCTCCCCCCGAAGGCTTACCAAGATTCCTGTCTTGGGTACGACCTCTTACAAATAAAGCATCTGTGTTATGACTATCCGTGCTTTTTTGCCTCATCTCTTCAGATAGCAAGGATGAAACTACATCCTCATACTTCAATGTAGATTGAGTGGTACTACCAATTGCTACAGCCAGATTATCCCAAGAGTCTGGCAAAGAACATAACAAAGTAATACACCTATCTTCTTCTGCAATCATAATATTAACAGAGACAAGTTGACTTACCAGAGTATTAAAGGAATTTATATGTTCTGTCACAGAATCTCCATCTTCCATCCTAATATGATACAACTTCTTTCGAAGAAACAACTTGTTTACCAGGGACTTTGATTGATATAAATTCCCTAACTTATTCCATAGCTCCTTGGCTGTAGATTCTCCCGAGACATTCAACAACACCGAATCTGCCAAGCAGAGTCGAATAGTACTCCTTGCTCTTCTATCCAACTTCTCCCAATCTTCCTTTGACATACCAGTAGGTGGTGTACTAGTAGGTTGTGTACCAGTTGTCTGTGTGCCAGTAGGTTGCGTACCAGGATCCACAACGATCCATTGTTCTTTGTCTACAAGAAGTTCCTCCATCTTGAGCTTCCATAGCTCAAATTTTTTACCGTTGAACTTATCTATCTCAATTCTAGAAGAGCTCGCCATTCCTCTTTATACACTCGAATAACCATTGCAAAAGCTCCCACTAAACCCAGGTTTATCACAGACCCAAGATAAACTTGATCTATCAAGACCGAGACAAACCCTCAACAACAAAGGCATCCCTCTGAAGCCAAAAACAAGTTCTGATACCAAATGTAAGTTTTAAACCTGTGAAGTAAAGCAATGCATATATATTCTTAAGAAAAATAGAATTTAATCAATGGCTCATACACATAGTACACAGAGATTTATACAAGCAACCCTCAACCGGGGAAAACCTCTCTTATATTCATTATATTGAAATTCACCATTCTCCATACAATATATACAATATTTTTAGGTATTTTGTAGATACCAAAACCCTAATCCCTTAATCCAGGATTAATTTAGAAAACCGCTAAAAATAGCAAAAACCGCCCAAAACAAAATTTATGGGCGTTGCGCGTAAATAGGGGGGGGGGCATACATGGCCCCCCCCTGGGACCCCCCTAAGAAGTGCCCGGCGCACATGACACAAAGAGCACTACTAGAAGGATCATCAGACGTAGTTGTCGAATCTGACACACCCACACACACACATGCAAAGAATATAACACATACCCAACACAGGGAATCTCAAATTGCTAAGTATTTCTTGCTTCTTTTATAAGATTTCACTT
This sequence comes from Picea sitchensis, assembly GCA_010110895.2. NCBI lineage: Eukaryota > Viridiplantae > Streptophyta > Pinopsida > Pinales > Pinaceae > Picea > Picea sitchensis. The sequence continues at coordinate 87,123 of SNQJ01S0003954.1, read as the reverse complement.
ACAACCATTAGGGCTGCAGAAACCCTAATAAGTTTTCACTTATAACTCACTACTCAACCACTAAAAGTTTGCCACATTAATCTACTAAGGCTAGCGCACTTTTTGGGTAGATTGTTGGCAAGTTTTGATGGTTGATTTCTTTGCTGTAATAACTTGTTTGTTACAGCCATAAGGCTGCTAATTATTTCTGCAGAACTTGTTTACAACAACATTACATTGTTACTAAAGTTCTATGCTATCTTCTTGAGCTAAACTAGTCAATTTGCTAGCTTGTCTCTTATACTTTTCACTAAGCTTTGAGCAACTTTATTTTGCAGCTGTCATTATCATTTTGTTGTTGATATACATCATTGTTTACTGCTGAAATTAGGGACAGCAAGCTTAACTTTCTTGTCCACCTAATATTATACGCATATACTTGGCTTGTTCTTGTGTCTCGGCCAGGTACATCATTCTATATAGGTACTCTTATCTCTTGGCAACTTTTGGCTACCACCAAGACTCTTTCTCAAGCCTTTTTGTGCTTACTATCTTGACATATAGGGGCTACACTTCCATCATTCCACTTTCTATCTCATTTCCCCCTAGAGTCGATGGGATTCCCCCTTTGAGGTGATATTTTCATCTCTAAAGTGACGAGAATACCTTCCTAAGGTGGTAGTGGGTAGGTGTTATCTAAGTTGTCGCCTTTTGGTGGTTAGGTCGGGCTTTGCCCAACCTACAAATAGTGCGATAACACTTCCAAAGGGATAAGGATCATGCATTTTCTAATTTGATAAATAATATTATTCCCATTTACCTAGATGATTTAATTGTGTTTTCTAAGCGAAGGAAGTATTATATTCACCACTTACAAAAGATATTTAAGCATTTGCAAGAAATTTAGGATTCTTTAAATCCTAAGAAAGTTATCTTTGGTGTAACCGAAGGCAATTTATTGGGTTATATGGTGAGCAAAGATGGAGTCAAAATTGATACCTCTCTGCTACAGTGTCTTCTGCATATCCAATTGCCACAAAATAAGAATAAATTTAGTCATTCTTTTCTAATATTAGCTTTTTTGAAGATTTGCCCCTAACTTTGCAAAGATCACGAAACCCGTTTCAGATATGCTTAACAAAGACCAAGAGTTTCAATGGGACAATGAGAGTAAGAAAGCCTTCAAGGACATCAAACCAACAATATCAAGTGACCTAGTGTTAGTGAGTCCTAAATACTCTTGTGATTCTTAGATATTTTCATTTGCATATGATCATACTTTGGCAGGTGTCCTTCACTAGAAATAGGTCGAGGGTTTTGAGAAACACATTGCCTTTCATGAGTAAGGGATTGAAATGTATATAGCTGAATTGCTCACTCATAGAGAAGCATTCTTATGCTTTGGTTAAGGCCTTGAAGAAACTTAGAACCTACGTTTGGAATGCCTAGGTTGTTGAAATATTGTAACTGCAAAGAGTATTCTATTTATTATTGATGTATTATTCATTAGATCAATCCCCTTTTGTGGATTGATCATGTCGAGCATTGTAAATGACCAAATCCCCTCTTACGGATTGGTCAAACCCTAATTGTAATATGCAAAATGAGAATTCGGCCCCCAGAATAAATTAAAGTGGTTCTAACCACCCAGAAAGAGAAGTCGGCCCTGCCATTGCAAAGACACTTCCTTTCAACACCTGCCAGATTGTATAAATAAAGGAGGCCAATGCCTCATTTGTTCACTCACTCATTCGATCATATAGAGTGCAAGTTTGGTAGCTTCAGTTGGAGAAGAAGGAAGAGAGAGAGGCACATTACTTGGGAGAGGATATTCTCTAGTGTTTGATTTATTGTCTTGGCATTGTATTGGCTATCTATATTAAGGAAGTTTTTGTTGGGTTTTCTCCCCCATGAGGGTTTCCCAGGATAAATGATGTGTCTCTTGTGATTGTGTTTCTCTCAATGATCCTATCTATGCTATGGTTATCTAGTAAAAAGAAAAAGAAACCTAATAATAGCTTAAACTCTAACATGGTATCGGAGCTAAGCTTAAGAGAGCATCTTTCACAAGAAAAAGAAAAACGTCATTGTTGTCGTACAAAAAAATTAGGGATTTTCATTGAAGAGGAATTCCAGCCCAAATGTCATCTATAAAAGTGTGCCCTAGCCCAAGGAACTCTTTGGCACCTTCAACGCACATTTTCAGTGGATAGAACTCCCGAAAATTGAAACCCTAGTTTTCACCAGTACCAGAAGTACCAGAAAACCAGAAGCACCAGTCCGTAAATCCGTTGGTCAAGTTTGAAGGGGAAAAATTTGGTTTTTTTGAAATCCAACCACACCAGGCTATGTGCCTCAGCCAAGCGCACCTCTTGGTAAGTTCAAAATTCAATTCTGAGCATTTTCATTTTTTGGTCATTTTCCAAGCTCCAGGTAAAAGATGTCTGCAAGCACTAAGCTTGTTGACAAGCTAGAAGGTGTGGAAAAATTCTGTGACTGGAAGTATAGGATTGGAATCATTTTTGAAGAGAATGACCTAGAAATATTCATTAAAGAAGATGTACGAGAACCCGTCGATGCTATGGCTAAAGAAAAACACCAAAAGGACACAATGAGGGCCAAAATAATCATTGTAGATTCTATCAAAGATCACTTGATTCCTCAAGCGTATTCATAGAAGAATCCAAAATAAATGTTTGATGCCCTAACCAGATTATATGAAGGAAAGAACATAAATCAAAAGATGAATCTTAGGACTCAACTCAAGAATACAAGGATGCAGAAAGGAGAAACAATCCAAGAATATTTCTCCAACATATCACAATTCAAAGATCAACTAGAATCAATTGAATATACTATATATGAAGACGAACTTATAATGACAACCCTTAATATTCTCACAATACCTTGGGATGCATTCATCCAAACTATTTGTGCCAGAAAAGACAAACTACAATTTGATAGTCTTTGGGAAGAATGTGTTCAATAAGAATCAAGAGTAGCTAATCGAGAGGCTTTTCTCTCAAGAGATGAATATAAATCCCTAGCTACTCACACTAAGGGAGGAAGAAATAAGTCTTACTTCCAGAAAGAAACTCATAAAGAGTCTCACCCCCAAAAGAAATTCATACATAAAGAATCTCAACCAAGGAGATTCCAGAGGTTTCAGAAAGGACAAAGAAGAGAAAAAGATTTCTCATCCTACCAATGTTACCATTGTGACAAGATGGGACATATTGTGAAACATTTTCTAGCTATATGATAAGAATACAAGAGTAAAAACAAGAGGCACCATGCCCATGTAGTTGAAGATGAAGAGCCACCCACAAATATGATAAAAGAACGAATTGAAGACTATGTCTTAATCTCTACCCTCTCAGGATCAATATCACCTGGTGAGGACACTTGGCTCATTGATACTGGTGCTTCCAAGCACATTACAGGTCAAAGATACATTCTCTCTTGCCTTCCAGGAAACAAGTTTTCTCAGAAAGTTACACTTGGAGATGATTATCACACTACTACATTGGGCGCAAATTACGACGAAATATTACGATGGTTTAGAATTTTGTCGTATTTTTTTTTCTTTTTTTGTACTAAATATACTTTTTTTGGGGGGGGTCTAAATGTTGTTCACTCTAGCAATGAACATTCCAGGTTGGTCGTTTTAACGACGAAAGTTGGTCGCTCTAGCGACTAACCACCAGTTAGTCGCTATAGCGACCAACAATGGCACATGTGAGAATCAAACGATCATTTACATCAAGTCAATCATATATATATCTTAGTTATGGAAAATTTGCTATAGTTATGACAATCATTTTCTACAGTTGTGAAAATCATTCGGGTGTTCTGATGCAATGGTGCTCTGCTTTTTTATGAAATCTTGATTTCAATTCTCTTTCAAGAAGAGAAACATTGAATTGATCAGACTCTACATAGCTGAGGTTTTGAAGGTCAGTACTTAAAAATTTTCTGTGTGATTTAGTAATTTGGTGCTATTGAACTATTTTATGGTTTATTTTCACTCCTTATAAGGGTTTAGAGGAAGAGTTTATAGGTGCTAATTATAGATAAAAGATATATTTTTTAAGGGTTAATGCTAATACATACAAATATTTAGGGGTTATAGGGGATAATTCTTAGGGGTTATATATGCTAGGGTTTTAGTATTTAAGTGATGAAGACGTTATAGGTATTTGGAAATAATGGGTTATAAATATTAAAAGTTAAATGAATTATAAACTGTATCAGGTGTTATGGGTTATAAATATTATAAATAGTAGAGATTAATGGTTAAGTGCTTACATGTGTTATGGTTAGGGAGGTTAGGGTGATATTAGTTAAGGGACTTAAAGAGTATACATGTTAGGACTTATAGGGGTTATAGTTTATTAATAATTGGGTGATATGTGTGTAATGGGTTATATGGTTGAGGGGTTAGATGCCATGGTAGTAGGGGGTTAGTGTTTTACGAATATAGATTATATGGATTTAGTGTTTATGAATAGGTTAATATCGGTAAGGGTTAAAGGAGTTAGGGTTTTAAGTGTTAGGAATTATGAGTTATAAGAAGGATTAAAGGTTTTAAGAGCTATTTGTTATGGCTTAGAAGGGATCAATGTTAGGTTTAGTAAAAGTTTAAAGTTTACAATGGATTTTGCCAGGTTTATGGACACTCAGTTCATGTAATACGAGTTAGAGATGACAACTTATAGAATTAACAAAGATGTGTTATCATATTAAAGAGTATATATGAGCTATATGTGTTAAGACCTAGGATCGATAAATGTTTACAGTGGGGTTATAGGGGTTATGAATTATAAGGTATATATGAAGAAGGTTATCAAAGATATGTAATGTGTTGTATTATGGTTTGAAGAGAATAGATGTGATATAATTTATAATTATATTTAGGTGTTAACGTTTATATGTGTAAAAAAATTAAACATTATAGAGATTTATGGATTAAATTGATTACAAATCTTAGGTTATATATGGAGTATGAAAGATAGAGGTTATAAATTATAGGTGTTATGGAATATATATATATATATATAGTGGGTTATAAGTGTTAAGGTTTTGTACCTTAAGGTTACAAGGTTTTAGGGCAATAGACCAAAGGGAGACAATTAGTGTCAGGCTTAGGATTTACCAATATCATTAATGGTTATAATGTTTATTTTAAGGGTTATAGTCATTGAGGGCAAGAAAGTTGAATGGATTAGATGTTATAGGTTAGATATCATGACATATTATATTGCTTATGGGTTATAATTTTATGGAATAGGGTTTATAGAGGTTAAGAATCATGTCTTAAATGGGTGAAATTTATGTGTATTAGGTATTTATGGGTTATAAGTCTTAGAAATTAAGGGTTAAATATAAAATCCATAAGTTTTGGCATTGTCTAAACATTCCACCTTTTTTGAACTTTTTCCTGATTCGATGAAATAGATCTTGGTGAAATCTCCATTTTTGGTTTGTTTTAAATTGCATTTTTGAATGCATAAAATAGATTCAACACCATGAAAAACCTTTAGGGCACTTTCAATTATATAGAGTCAATCAATCAAATATGGAGTTCAAACAAATTTTTGAATTGATTTGATAAACAAACATCGAGAAAATATGCCTAAAAACTCAAAAAGTTGAATGTTTGAACTTCTGTGATAAGTTTTAGAGTTATGGATTAATTTGTCATAAGGGGTTGAGTTTCTAGGGAGTTAAAGGTTATATTAGGGGTTAATAATTTAAGGGTCTATAGGTGATAGGGTTATATATGGGGCTAGGTGTTAGTAGTTACATATATGGTTATGAGGGATAACAACTATGGAAAATGGGGATTGAGGGTGATCCACCTTCTCTTATTAATGTTTCATGCTTTTTAGGATTCATGCTTTGTCCCTTAATGTTTATAACATCTTTGTATATTTTCATTACAAATATCTAAAAATATACCAAATTATTTGAATAGATTTGTATATTGTATATAATGTTCAATGGATTTGTTGTAATAGGTAATTACAATGTCAACTCCAGATGAGAAAAGATAGCTTGTTATGTTAAAGTGGCATATGGTGATTCATGGTGATGGGATTTGTTATTGCCCTTGTTGTGAATACATGGGTTTTAATGGAAGAAGACTACCTTTAAAAATGGTTGAAAAACATTGTAGGGAATGGGCACGTTGAAGGGGGAAATAAATATAGTCCATGGTAGTGGATTAGTTATAGATCTTTAGAGATTATTATACATTAATTTTTATTTTTATTTTAATTTATCTTTCAAAATAATGACTGTGATATACTCTAATTGTATTTTATTACTTCCATTGTTTTTATTAGAAAAATCATCCTAAGAATGTGATGCTACCTAACAGGAGACGTTTTCATAGAGATAAATTTAAAGAAGAACAAGTTGAACTTAATCATGTGTATAATGGTGATGCGGTGGCTATGGAAAATGATGATAATAATGTCTGTTGATTGATGATGATGGGACAAATAGATTGATCAGAAATTTATAATGCTCGATGGATGATGATGTCAACATGGGGGAATTACAACACAGGATGATAATGATGATGAGGACAATGATGATGAATATATTTTGATAAACCTATCCTTTAAAATGCCATTGAATCCCTATATGAGGCACAAAAAAAAGTGTTCTCAATGCTGTAATGTTGTTGGTCAACTTGAAGGTATCAATGGTTTGTCAAACACATGTATGACACAAATCCTAAAGGTAAGCAACAATTTTACAATTATATGCAATTTTCAACTTTATTTTATTTTATTTTTATAAGTGTCAATTGATGTCTAAATTAAAGGATGCAATATTTATAATGATTAATATAATTTTCATTATTGATTTGTTTTTGTATGTTATTATTATTTGTGGTTGATGGGTGTGAATATTCTTACCAATCGCAAATAAGTTACCTTACGCATCTTAGAAATTATCGGCCGATTAAAGAAATTGGAATGGAATATTGGCTATTGATGCATGCCCCAATAATATATTATGGACAATGGCAAAAGTAATCGAATTTCCCACAATGTTAAATCAGTAGATATCAAACTGACGAGTTAACAAAAAAGGTGCCTCCTGAGGTTCTTAGTTATATTCCCACTTGTTCCATACACCTGTGACTAATATTTAGATGTGAACATAGCACAATTTATATGGATTACCATGCACATAATAGAAGTGAAGATGATGATGTTCTTAATTTTATAAAATGGTTCTGCTATATAAAATACTCAGAAGAAATATGAAAGCCAATTTTAAGAACTGCGTAATGTTAGGATTTCATTGGCGGTTGATGGCGTCAATCCATTTTAGTGAACTTCAGATCTACGGTGTGGCTGTTTTTGTTATAAAACAATAACCTTCCCTCTTGGATGTCGAGAAGGCACACAATGTTGGCAATGATTGTTTAAGGTATATTTTTATAATGATATTGTTTTAATGTTTAACATTTCCATTTGTCTTGTTGCAGAATTTCATATATGTATACAAGGTGTAGTAATTATGTGTGTATTTTTAACCATTTAGGTAAGTGCAAGTGAAGATATGAATGTATATATTGAGCCTCTTGTCGATGGGTTGTTAAAGTCCCCTTGGGACAACATCTATTAATACGACATCCTCTATTAGGTCAATGAGGATTTCAATTCCATGGGATCTTACATGGACAATTCACGATCTGCTAGGGACTACAACACATTTTTGTGGTATGTAACACACTATTTACACTTAAAATAATTTAGATGTCGATGATATTATAATGTTTGTTTTCAAATGGTGTTTTTATATAACTAATGTTGCCGTTGATGCGTATCTTCTAGGTCTCCAAACAAAGGGTAGATTTGCATGTGTCTAGCTTGTGGTCCTAGGATGAGATCTGGTCATTCAAATGTTTAGGAAAGGAGGCATTTGATGAATATAGGCACTTTCTCTAATAACCATAGGTATTGAAAAACCGATAAACATATTTTCAATGGTAAAGAGGAGTGGGATAAAATAGAAGGAGGCGGCACCACACTTGGAATATAGCGAGGATCAAATGCATTAATTCAATCACTACCATGGTAAATGCAATATATTACATTTTTAATTGTGTTTAATTCCTCATGTCTTCTGTGTATAATCTAACAATTGTATTGTGTTAATTTCATTTATGTAACATATAGTTAGTCATCAAGGCATTGATCTACTTCCATGAGGAATAAAAAGTTTTCCCAAACAATTGATTGGAACTGCTTCGAGAGCAACTAAAAATAACTCATTTGTTCAACACAATGCATATCAGAAAGAGCATTGACATAAATGTTGTGGAGATATTAGATGGAAGTGACAAAGAAAAAATTTCTAAATTTGTAGTGACATTCAAGAAACCAATCATCTGATGCTAAATATTATTGTTTTAAATAGGACTAATGGAGTCGATGGAAATAGCCTCCCATGGTTATTTAAAGAAGATGTATGAAACTCATTGAAAAATAGATTTTCAGTGATTTTCTTCAAACATGAGAATATATTAACAAAGAAAGGTGGGTGGGGTGGGTTTAAAAACTCTGGTAGCGCCACCTTCATCTAGAGTAATTTCTTTCTTATATTTTTTATGTATTGGTAAGAGTCGATGTAATATTTTTAAATTTTGTAAATGTATTGCTAATATGAAATCGGAAATTTATTAATGTGCCATTGTTTTGTTATAGTATGTGTTACCTCTATCTTTTCCCGTCAGCTTTGACAACAACCTAAAACAAGTTACTTATTATGGAAATACATGAGGTAAATAATGAAGGATGAATTACATATTATTATTTATATGTAATACAAAATTTGTAATGATTTGTTGATGACATATGTTTTAATTTACTTGTAATATTCATGTATACAATAGTGTCTTTGTTGAAACATATTTTGTTTTCGTAACATTTGTAGGTGGTTTCATCTAAAGAGAATCCATAAGGAAGATATAAATATTGGAAGAGAGAAATTCCACGTTTAATGTGTGCAATGCAAAGTATCTACCTCCAACATTTTCAATGCATAAGAACACTGCCTCATACACCAAGTCGAGGAGATTGGTGTGTGGACCTATACACAAGGTCAGTAATGGATGTGACATGAAGAAGAGTCATTGAAGGCTTTATTTGAATAAAGAGAAACGTCCCAGGGGGTTCTATGGTGGGAGGGGTATATGGTATATCAAGCGTTAGTGTATATTAGTGATTATCTTCCTAATTTAGGGAGGGAAATTAATATCCATTGCATTTAAAGTCTCAAGAAGAGAGAAATTCCTCGTTTAATGTGTGCAATGCAAAAGTATCTACCTCCAACATTTTTCAATGCGCAAGAACACTACCTCATACACCAGGTCGAGGAGATTGAATTGTGTGGACCTATACACACAAGGTCAATGTGGATGGCAGAGAGACACTTGAAGTCATTGAAGGCTTTATTTAGACAAAGAGAACGTCCCCAGGGTTCTATGGTGGAGGGGTATATGGTATATCAAACGTTAGTGTATATTAGCGATTATCTTCCTAATTTAGGGAGGAAAATTAATATGCATTGCATTTGGGGCATCAATAACATCAAAATATCTGAAGTGGAGGTCTTGGTCGGGAATGGTAAAATGAAAAAAGTGAAAGGTGTTATATTATTTTATTTTTATTTATATTGTATTTCTTCAATTTATATTATACCTCCATCAATTATTATTATTCATTATTCTTACTAATTTATATTTTTTTTATTATAGCTGGTCGAGTGTGGGATGCACTACATTTATACATTGCTAACAATCTTGATTGGATGAAGCTATGGATATAACAATGTGAACAACATCATGGTAGGTTATCATGGGAAGGGGTGGCTACATTAATTAAAAGATCTCATCGTAATGAAGATCACAATCTTACGCAGAGGGAGATTGATTTAGAATATGGTTTAAAAGATAAACAGGTAAGCATATTAAATTTTACCCGCACTTTCTGTTATTATACAAAATGTTAAATATGTATTATTTTTTAATATTTATTAAGTTTAAATACGTTTATTAATTATTAATTTATTTTGTACTTGTCGGGAATATTGCAGTTGAAGCACCGCAAAGCTATGTGGTATAATGGTAAAAAATTTCGCATCAAAAGGGTGGATGACACGAAGAAAACCGTCGATTCAGGGATAACTGCAGTGTTTCAAGCCACTAATGTTTCTTCTAGAAGTGACAAGCATCCAATACTAACATAAAATAGATATTATGGATATTTGGATGATATAATCGAGTGTGACTTCAAATCCTTCAAGATAATTCTGTTTGAGGTCAAATGGTATCGTTTACAGATAAATGAACGTGATCCTGAAAGAACTGTTATTCAGCATGAAAATGGTTTTACCATGGTTAATACAAGGACATTTGAGCCAAGTCTAGAAAGTTATGTTCTTCCAAGCCAATGTGAGAAGGTATTCTATTGTGAGGTTCCCGGTTAACCAAGTTGGTCGTTTGTTGTTAGATATGATCCAAGAGGAAGGCCTGTAAAGTATAATGTACCGGAAGAAGATGATATTCAAGAACTAGAAGGTGATACAGAGGAACATGAGGATGTAGATCGTGTATCGTCATATGACGAAGTCGAAGAAGTTGATCGACCATATGATGTAGATGAAAATGTTTTCGATGACGCTATATCTGATGATGATATTATGGAAAATTATGACAGTACTGATGATGATGTTGATATGGCCAATCCATTCGACGATGATTTTGAAATACCAGATGATGATACAGAATATGATGAGTTGGATGAAGAAGAAGATCAATGACATTCCTACATGTGGTGAGTAATTTGTACTATAGATCTCTTATGTTATTTTTCTTTCATGTAATCTTAGTGTCGTTTTTAATTATAGTTGTTGAATCTAGATAGATTGGGTATTGGGGAAATGAAAATGTTCATGATGAAGATGATATTGACGATGTTGAGTTTTATGAAGAAGAAGATGAATGATATATAGAGATATGTGTTTTATATGGTGATCTTTATATGTTTTTATTTTGTATAATATAGTATTTTACATGTTCTTTATTATTTCAAATTGGGTATGGGGAAATTGAGAGTGATGTGAGGGGGGGGCGCATAATTAGATCTTCCAAATTCACTTGGTTGCCCCTGTTTAGTAGAGAATGAAATATTCTTGAAACCAAGAGAAGCTCATGAAAAACAAGGTTTTATCATAAAAGTTTTGGTTTTTTGAGACAAATTTTGCATTTTAAGCTAAGTTGGCTCTCGATTTTGGGCATGGTAAAAGTTGACTTGACTTAAAGAACTTAGCCCGAAATCCAAGTTCTATTTCCAACTTCCTATGCCTCGAGCTAGTACCTACACACAAAGACAAATAAGGTTAGGTATTCTTGGAATTTTGGCAAAAAGGTATATAGGGATTTTTTCATGGCCATCATCAATTCATCATGTAAAACATAAACCCTAATTTAGTGGAGTATTTGATTTGTTCCCAGTCATTTAGTGCCTATCTGTCATGGGTTGGTCTAGTTAACACCTCTTTTTTCCATTTGGTACCCATGCTGACCCTTTCTTTTATAATTACCAAGAGCCCCATTAGCCACACCATGACTTTCAGTTCAAAATACACGGACTGTCAATGAGAGGTGATCTGGTCGTGGTGTGTAGGAATAGGCCTAGAACCTTCAAAATTATCATTCTCCAAATATCTTATTATACAAATTTTATAAGGAAATTGTACTAGGACTAGACACAGTGGCAACAGTGACCTGTGAATGGGGCCAACGTTGAATTTTTTTCAAACTATTTCTGAATGCATTGAAATTTGACATGGATAGAATATTCACATGCCTTAATGATATGGGAGGGTTTCTGGACTCAAATTTGACTCGCACACCCACTTTCTTCCATCATCAATTCATCATGCAAAACATAAACCCTAATTTAGTGGAGTATTCGATTTGTTCCCAGTGAATATGGATGCTCACTAGGTGATAAGTCCTTGCTTACAACAGGCATTTGATACCTCATATGGATCTTCAATAAAATTTGATTTTTCTTCTTGTAGAAAAAGTTATGAATGAAATGCTGAGAGAGGTCGCTTACCATAAAATAAAATACAAAACTCTGCATAACACATAAAATTAAAATAAGACATAAAATAACACATACAAAACTCTGCATATGGTCTGCATTTCATATGTGGCTCACTAAACAGACCACCTTCCAAAGCTCAAAAGGTTTCCAAGATGACAATCTCGGTGAGAAGGACCAGAGTTGATCTATCCCAGAGCTAATCGTGTCAATAGAAGCAAACCTTGAAACCACCAATTGTGAAGATTGCAAACAAAGATGGCCAAGGCTTGGCCTTTACATTCCAATAAATTGGGAAATCCCCCACTCTTGCATCTAGTCACTTTCTCTCTTATATCATTTCGAATCTTGTGGTTAAAGGAACTTATCCCTTGTGTTGATGAAAAAAGAGGTTCAAATTCCTCCAAATTTTCCATATTTGACCTTCATGAAGTTAGCCCATATTGCTTGGGATTTGGATTGAACCCTTGAATATGTTATGCACATCCTTTCTAATGGTTTGGGCTTCAAGCCCTCCTTTGGCCCCATTCAAATCATCTTGGAAAAACTTTTGACCCACTTTGCCTCATTTGTTGCAACACCCAAAAGGCTCCTTTCCATTACATCTAAGGAACATGGAACATGGAAATTTAAGACAACGTTATAGACCACAAAATTCAGTTCAAGCCGAGGTTCTCAATGTAGAAATTCCACATTATTAGCTTGGAAGGACACACATCACATGAAAGACATCCAATGCTTCTACCAACCTCCTCACAGTAGACACAAGAACACAAGAATTTATCCTAGGAAAACCAACCTTGGAAGAAAACCCAACAATATTTCTTATAGAAGAATCAATTCAAGAGTTTACAAGTCTATCACCATCAAAATAGAGTGAATGTTTCATTTGTGATGAAATTTTATTTTATTTCTGAATGTTCCATTTGCTAATTTTTGCTCGATGTTTCATTTCCAAATATTTGCTAATTTGTATGTGTGAATGTTTCATTTGATAATATTTGTCAATATTCCATTATTTCATATATTGTTTTTTCAATATTTCTTGCACGTACTAACATTCTTCTTGAAATTTTGCCAGAGTGGTGATCGGGGCAAAGGTAGGAATAGGCCTAGCACCTTCAAAATTATCATTCTCCAAATATCTTATACAAATTATCATATGTTCACGATTTATAGAATTAAAACAAGAGTTCTTAGGATAGTCTTAGGTCTTTGAGGAAAATACATTAATAATACATGGCAATAGGATGGGGAAAAAATCCTAATCTAGGGGTCCATCATATTATTATATAATTAAAGGTATTAATCACATTTGATATGTAAAAAAAACATAATTGTTCCACATTTTTCTCTAGTGACTCAAAGAGATGATACAATATACAAGGAGGGAAATCGTTAGCCTAATTATCCCATCATGGGATTGTAAAACTACTCATTTGTGATCAATTATAAAGACACCCACACACGGTTTCATGATATAGAATCCTATTACTGAATGATGAATAGTTTACAACCCTATAAATTATTAGAGATGTGGACACACACCCTACATTAGAGAT
>SNQJ01S0003954.1:19124-51484 GCA_010110895.2 Picea sitchensis | reverse complement strand
AATTGAGTTTAGTCCTAGTGGTTTGTGATGAGGGGTGTTTCCCCCCACCCAGGTTCAATTCTCGCAAGCGACATGTTGAGCTCTTAAATGAGCAAGCTATGAAAAAAGCCTTTCCTTTCTACAAAATTTGGTTTACCCCGTGTACCATCCTCAAAATTAGGGAAAGTGCCCACTCGATTTCCCGAGCTCTATTCCAAGTAAAAAAAATAATATTAATATTAAAGTATCATGTGTGTGTGTGTGTGTGATGATGATGATGATGATTAACGTCCACTGAGACTGGATTGGTCTATCAGACCTTAAGAAGGTAAGGGACTACTTACAATTCTTTAGAATTTTGTTTATGTACTTGAAAAGTATTAAGAGAAGTTTTCCAATATCACAATAGTATCACAAATATTTTGAAATTGATATATATATATATATATATATATATATATATATATAATTTATTATTATTATTATATATAATGGTCGTTGACTATTTTATGAAGTGGGCAAAGGCCATGCTGACGTTTGTTAATGAAAGTGAAACCACAACAGTCTTTGTGTTTCACCGGGTCATAGTTAGGTTCGGGGTTCTAAAAGAGATTGTCACTGACCATGGGAGTCACTTCTAGAACCATATGATGCCAGAGTTAGCATCAAAACTAGGTTTTAGGTAGGAGCATTCATCTCCTTGCTATCCTCGAAAAAATGGTCAAGTTGAAGTTGTTAATAAATCCCTGAAAACCATTTTAAAAAAAATTGTTTATGCGAGAAAATCAAATTGGCACTTGATGTTATATCTGGCATTGTGGGCCTACCAAACCCCAATCAAAACTGCAATAGTCTTCTCTCCTTCTCAACTCATTCACGGGGTAGAAGTAGTTTTTCCTTTTGAATGTGAGATCTCTTCGCTTAAGATTGCTATCGAGCTCCTTCCTGACACCATTGAACTTGAAGACTGCCTTGTTTACTTAGAACATCTTGATGAACAACGTCGAGATGTTTCTATAACAAATGAGGCACATAAGAAGTGTGTCAAAACTCATTATGATAAATCCATTTGTCTGAGGGTTTTCTCTGAGGGGGACCTTGTTTTGGTCTATGACCAGGACAAGGATGCCTTGGGGCAGACAAATTCAACCCTATGTGGCACTGTATGTATGTTGTGTGGTAGGTGTTGAAGAAAGGAGCCTACGAGTTAGAAGATTATGAGGAAAATGTGTTGTTGGAGCTCAGAAATGGACTCTACCTTAAAAAGTACTATGCTTGAGCTTCATTACTCAAGTGCTAGTTATTTTGTAATTATTGTCTATCTCTTGTATATAGCCTTGTATAGAATTATTTTTTGTTTCTCTTGCATTATTGATCGTTGTGCTTATGTTATGTGGCATATGTCGGGGGAGTCATCGGTTTATATCAAGTTCGTTGACTGTGCCAATCGCCACACTTAGAATCTTACTTCCATTGTCTGGGTGATTTATTCGCCCACAAACCAACTAATTTCCTCTGGAGGTGTTTGTCTCTAAGCAACTACCGAAATTGTAGCGGAGTACACTGTCGTTATTGAGCTTTTGTGAGATGTTATGTCACACAGCATTCAATGCCTTCATGTTTATTTGGATTCTCAATTGGTAGTGTTGGAATTGAATGGTCTATATTGTATAAACAATTTGATGTTTCTCTGTTGTTTCCTTAGAGTATGTCTTTGGAACGATCATTTGTTTACATTACTTATGTACATGTTCCTAGACATTCTAATTTAGTAATTGATGCATATGCTAATGATATTCTAGATTTCCATTTGTCTCAGCGATAACACAAGCACACAACATTCACACATGTAAATATCCACAATTTGCAAGTTAATCATAATAACGCAAATAAAAAACTGTATATATATAATAAGGTCCATAAGTTTGAAAGTCAATCTTCTAACCCCAAATGTTTATAGATACAAAATTGTTCCCTTGACACATATAAAATCTAGGCTTGAGGCCTATGATCTCTATCATAACAAAGTACGATGTTTTCCAAACGTCGTAAAAGATGGACCCAATTATGGGGTACACCAACTACATGATGCTACATCCTCACTGGTAGATCATCTATGACTACCATAAGGATGAAACATGTCAAGGCCTCCATGCTCTGTCCCACCCTCCATAGTGTCCTAGTTGCATCATCAATGGCTATAGCTTCGCCTCTTCCCTGACACCTGTGATGAGGGAAGTCCATAGGTCTCATAGGTGCTTTATTTGCATATCCAATGTTGAATTTTCATTATGCTTGGCTCAAGCATCAGGTTTATTTCATTTTAGTCATGTACTTGAACCATCAACAAATTCAAATACACCATTCACAATTGTTGTAATAACCAAGATCACAATAAGAAATACCATGCACAAGAACATAAGAAATATCCTGGGAAACCCTTCTCAACAAGGGAAGAAAACCCAACAATCCTTTGCTATATTCTCAAGAGAAACACCTCCCACACCATAGACCTAGCACACAAAAGGGTGCTCTCCAAAACCAAGAAGCTAGCACCCAAGAGAGGTGTGCACTTCAGTCCTAGAATATGTACTTGCTGAAATTTCCAAAATAACATGTCTGTTGTGTTTACTCAATGGGGAAATCACCTTTATTTATACTGGACTGGACACATCAAAAGTGGTGTCTATTGGCACAATAGGGCTGACCTCAATAACTCGGAATATAATTAATAATTACAATATTAATTATCTTTTACATTAATTATCTTTCACTTTATGGTGGGGTCGACTTGTTCCCTTTACATCACAATTAAGGTTATTTGTAAATCTTAATCTTAGACAATATAGCAAGGGATCTCACACACCCACTAGTTCTCAGCCACTAGGGGCATGTCTACCTGTGCTTAGCCACAGGGACGTCCTACTCAACAGATCTCTATCTCATTGAGTCTCACAGGAGAATTATTTGGAGTACCACATCGTCTCAAATCTCTAAACAGAGGAGAACGATACACTCATCACATGGGCAACTTCACCCCTCACATGGGTACACATCGTTTCATCTCAAACGACACACCCATCTAATGGGCATCCTCACCCCACACAGGGGAAGACACATCGACACACCCATCTCATGGGAATCCTCACCCCACACAGGGGCACACAATGTTCCATCTCAGTCTTAGAGAGGAATGACACACCCATCTCATGGGCACACCCAACTCATGGGCTCTCTCACAAGTCATCTCACTCAGTCTCAGAGGAGAACGTGTCCTAGAGGATGTCTCACGAAGCTATAATCATCAACACTCCCTCTCAACTAGGGAGGCATTCTCCACTAGACCAAGTCTCTCACGGAAGTACTTGAACTTCGTCTTGGCAAGTGGTTTGGTGAAGATATCTGGAATTTTCTTAGTGTAGGAAGGTAGTGCATGTGTACTACTTTCCTCTGCACCATGTCTTTGATAAATGATATTTTATCTCAATGTGTTTCAATCTATTGTGAAACACGAGGTTCTCAGAGAGCTTCACACAACTCTAGTTATCACAATGAATAATGGTAGGATCCATCTCATGATCAAATACATATGTTAGGAGCTTGCAAAGCCACACTGCTTCACGGACTGCCACACTAAATGCTATATACTTTGCTTCTGCGGTACTCAAGGCCACAGAGCTCTATTTCTTGCTACACTAGGAAACCATGATAGACCCCAAGGTAATACAACAACCAAATGTTCTCTTCCGGTCCACTGCGCTCCCTGCCCAACTGCATCGGCATATCCCTGCAAACTCAAGTCTACACTGGAGGCATATCTCAGGCCATATCCAACTATGCGGTAGATATCTGAATACATTTTTTGTTGCTAGCTAGTGAGTTTGTCTCGGCTGACTCATGAATCATGAATCCCGTTGGCTACAAATCTCTCTTTGTATTTCTCGACACTTTCATCGGCTGCATATTTGATCTTATAGATCCACTTGGAAGTTACTACAAACTTCCTTTCTGGTCTCGGAACAATATCCCACACATCTTTCTTCATGATGGACTGATACTCTTCTGTCATGGCATCTTGTCATACATATTGACCTGTTGCTTTTCCATAACAAGAAGGCTAGGTATCAATGTTGTGGATCATGGATGAAACATATCTCATAAGTCTCTTTGGTATATTTCTCTCTCAGAATGTGCCTCGAGGAGCTGCATGTCCCTTTGCCTCTTTCAGATTTTGTCGAGCCCAAGCAAGAATTTTATGACCTACTGCAATGTCTCTAAAAACATCTACTGGAGCTATGGTATCTACTAGAGTAACTGTGTCGGTAACTGTCTCCCTCTAAACTGTTGAAGGGAAGAGAAGGTATTGTATCTTCCTTCTTCTCAAATAGTTTGACTCCCTCTGAGTAAGGTGACTCCCTCTTAAGTCTGAAGGATAGATATATTCATTTTTATGTGTTGCTAACCTGGAGATATCTCATGTCTTCTCAGGTCCTCTACTAACTCTATAGTATTTTGATGAACTTTGTACTAGGATAATAACCAAGATGGCCTCCCATGGGGATAACAACCAAAATGGTCTCCTATACTAGAATAATAATCAATCAAGAAAAGTTGGACTCCCATACCAGGGATAATGGTTCAAGTCATGAGGGCTCCCACACTAGAGATAATACCCTTCACTATCAAAATGTAATAAACTACATGTTAATGATTAATCAATTAAGGAATGTAGTACAACAACTTACCCTAGTCTACAATCATGCTCAATCTTGTATTTGGTCTTCCTAAGAAAGGTCAGAGGAAGTAATCCTCATTTCTCATGTCTTCATATTTTTGAGGAGGGTCTGGATCAATATCAGCGATGGAAGCATATTGTCTTCCTTTCTTTCTAGTAGGACAATTTCTCACAAAGTGTCCATACTTGTCACATCTGAAGCACTAAATCTTTGACATGTATTTTCTCTGATCATAGCCTGAAGCTGGTGAAGTCTTCTCGTCTTTGAATGCTTCCCTTAAGTTTCTTTTAGTTCTTCCTCCTTTCTTTGTATGAAGTGCAAGAGAATGATTGTCATCATGAGGGGATTCTTCCACTCCTCTAGCTATAAGTTTGATTTCTTCTTGGGTATAGTCTATCCACAAACGATCAAAAGTAGGTAGATTTTCTCTCCACTAATACTTTGAAGAAATGGTTCCCAATGTTTTGGAAGATTATTGAGAGTGGTCAAAACAAGTTCTCTATCTAATATAATTTCTCCAATGGCACCTAGTTGATCTTTGATCTCTAACATATTCATAAAGAAGGTAGCAACAGTGTCACCTTTTGTCATCTCGATGTTTTGAATTTGACCCTTCAACGTAAGAGCTCTGAGGGTGTTGTCTCTTTCAAACATATTCTTCAATGCCTTATACATTTCATAAGTTACCTTCATGTTGCAAATACGAGGCAGGACATGATCTCTTACTGAGTAGATGATTATCTTCCTTGCCTTGACGTCATCTTCCTTCCTGTCTTCCTTCTCTTCATCGGTAGTTGTCACTGGTAAATCCTTTTGTATTGTCCACGATATATTTCCCTTTTCAAGAGTGATATGAAGTCTTGAATTCCAGGAACTGAAGTTGCTTGATCCATCAAGCCTATCTTCCACCAAGGTTTTGTTCTTCATATTTTTAGATTCTTCACAAACCCTTTCCAACTGGGCTAGAAAACCTAATGGTTAGGCTAGGCTAGAAAACTTAGGTTTTTTTGGGCTTATGTCTGCCAACAATAATCCTTGAAAGTCAGAAGAACACTGGTGAGCTGAAAATCTCCTTCAATGAGCTGCAGAAAACCTAAATCTGAAATTTCTGCAGAAAATTACCAAACTCTAGAAACCCTAGGGAAAAAAATTCAAAATGCTCGAAAATGAAATATGAAGCTTGCTAGAGGTTTGTTGAAGGAGGTCGTACACTCCTATACAATTTTTATCCCCAATGTCCAAGTTTCAAGTGCTGGAACACCCAAAAGAGAGGGTTGTACGAATTTTCTGGAAACCCTAGGAGGGTCATACAATTCTACAAAAGAGGAGGACGAATTGCTTGAATGTTGTGCAATGGGTTCTTCAAGACCTATGCTCTGGTACCATGTTGAATTTTCACTATGCTTGGCTCAAGAATGAGGTTTATTTCATTTTAGTCATGTAATTGAACCATAAACAAATGTAGCTACACCATTCACAATTGTTGTAATAACCAAGATCACAAGAAGAAATACCATGCACAAGAACACAAGAAATATCCTGGGAAACCCTTCTCAACAAGGGAATAAAACCCAACAATCCTTTGCTATATTCTCAAGAGAATTACCTCCCACACCATAGACCTAGCACAAAAAAGGGTGCTTTCCAAAACCAAGAAGCTAGCACCCAAGAGAGGTGTGCACTTCAGCCCTAGAATATGTACTTGCTGAAATTTCCAAAATCACATGTGTGTTGTGTTCCCCAATGGGGAAATCACCTTTAATTTACTAGACTGGACACATCAAAAGTGGTATCTATTGACACAATAGGGTTGACCTCAATAACTCAAAATATAATTGATAATTACAATATTAATTATCTTTCACTTTATGGTGGGATCGACCTGTACCCTTTACATCATAATTAGGGTTACAAGTAAATCTTACTCTTAGACAATATAGAAAGGGATCTCAAACAACCACTAGTTTTCAGCCACTAGGGGCATGCCCACCTGTTCTTAGCCACAGGAATTTCCTACTCAATAGATCTCTATTTCACTGCATCTCATAGGAGAATCATCTGGAGTACCACATCGTCTCAACTCTCTACACAGAGGAGAACGATACACCCATCACATAGGCACCTTCACCCCTCATAAGGGTACACATCATTTCATCTCAAACGAAACACCCATCTAATGGGAATCCTCACCCCACACAGGGGCATACACATCGACACACCCATCTCATGGGCATCCTCACCCCACACAGGGGCACACAACGTTCCATCTTAGTCTCAGAGATGAATGACACACCCATCTCATGGGAAAACCCAACTCATGGGCTCTCTCACAGTTCGTCTCAATTAGTCTCAGAGGATAATGTATCTCAGAGGATGTCTCACGAAGTTGTAATCATCAACATCCAGAAGGCGCATTTTAGTAACTTGGATCTCACCCAAAAGACATGTTAATTTCTTCTTTTAACATTTATATATAATTTATTTAAGAATAAAAATTAAATAACTTAAAAAGATAAAGAGTTTACCTATCTCCCCAAGTGTTGCATCAGGAGGTGCGACCATATATGGGTCCTGGGAGAAGTCAATCTCGACATATGGGTAGTCTTCGATGGCAGGTATATGTCATGCCCACCATTCGAAGAAGTCATCATTGAAGGGGTTGAACACTACTCCCCATGCTAGATGTGTCAGTAGCTCTATCCATCGGATTAATATTGTCCAAGTTCTTTGTTGTTCTCTCACATGTTCCCTTGGGCTTACGCCTGGTACTATCTCATAGAGAAATGAACAAAGAACACTCCTAAACCCGAAGTTTTTGTTCCTCCGCAGCTTGCAATATGTAAGTTGTGTCTTCATGCAGTTGAGCATAGTCATGCTCCAGTCAAACATTGTCAGTCTTAGAAACTCAATGGCATACTACATATTATATCATGATGCTTGGTGTAAATATGTAGATCCCATAATACAAGTCATGGTATACATGATGCTCTTGAGGTTTAAGCTCTTTATGTTTTTTATGGGTACTTGTGAACCCACCTTGACGGTGTCAGCTTCGCAATATCTGGCTATGTAATCCTCAATGGTTAAGCCACCACCTCCTGAGATTCTCAGGTTCACTACCTCCCCTCTTCGTGAGAGGCTTGTAATGAAATAAATATCTTCCACTGTGATAGTTAGTGGTTACCCATCGAACATAAAGGCCTTCGCATCGAGATTCCAGTAGTCTATAAGAAAGTCAAGTAATTGCCTTTGTGCTTGCATGTTACTTGTTTGGAAAAATTTATACATGCCACATTGACAAAGGGATTCAATGACATTAGCATCTTCCACCACAACCACAACAATATCAACAACCTTATGTTCACGTTCTCTCCATTGAACATACATCCTACAACATGTGAAGAAGAAGGGAGTTAATACTTTTATTTTTTCCATTTTTTTGAATTTGTACGTTATTCACAATTAACACAATTGCGTATATACGCAACTCACTTTTGCTTGAATAGCGTATATATGTGATTCATCCCAAGGTGAATCGCGTACATGCAGAGTATGGAAGAGGAAGAGAGGTGCTCTCCTCAATCTCTCACACAATTTAAAAACTGAATGGATGAAAAGTTGCAGGAGGGTATGAAACTTACTTGGCCCAAGTGGTGAGTGATTTAATTATTCCAAACTCTAGGAATCTTCATCAAAAGTAGAGAGGGTTTTCACCAACAATGTCAACTTTGGTAATTTTTGACAATAACATGGAAAAATGGTGAATTTTTTACTATTTAATGACATTTTTTGACACAATACCTATAGTTTTGTCATTTTTTAATTAAGTGGACTAATAATTAATGGGCCTTGTAGTGTTTTTCTGGCATTTTGGGTTTTGGAAGTATACTTAGGGTGGTTTTTGGCCCTTTATCCGGTTGACCAAGTTTTTTTTCAAGACTATGGGAAGGTAATGTTTTTGTGTAAATGGCATATTTGAATAGGTCTCAACCACCTTGCATTTTCCATTTTCAGTTGTGATTTTCACTTTTCCCTAGGGTTGACCCCATTAACTTGCGACATGAACCTATCTAACTTCTCTTTGAAATGTCGTTTTGTTGATGGTAGAGCCTATCTTCCATGGGTGTCGTAGTTAGATCCCTTTTTGCATTTTGGCACCCATGTTGCAAGTTTTCTATTAGTCTTGGGAGTCTTGTTTAGTCCCTCCATGACTTCGAGTTGAAGCCACGTTACTTCTTCTAAATATTTTTCTAGCCAATACCTATGGGACTCCCTCATTTATGGTATTTTTTCGACTTCTTCGACGAGTATTGTGCTCCATACCGACATATAGGGTAGGTTCCATTCCGTCTACATTATGCATTTATCTATATTTATCACATGTTTTCCATAGGTTCAACCCCATTCGTTACGTCATTATACCTTCAAGATTCTCCAAAGGTGTCATTTACGGATGGTAAAGCTTGCCTCTTCATGGGTGTCCTAGTTAGCTCACGTATGGCCATTTTGGCATCCATGTTGCTATTGTTCTGTAGGCTCAGAAGCCTTGTTTAGTCCTGCCATGACTTCGTGCCAAAAATTCATATCTTCTTCTCATCTATTGCTGGCCTATTACTCGTGGGGCTTCCAAACAATTTGGTGTGTTGAGTTGAGCTTGCATTGCATATTGATCAATCATACTTTTCGAACCTAATGTCGGCTTCAGTTTGTTGTTATATAGCCCATTGTATATGCATTCTCAAAAAGTTATCAGCCTTGTAGTACTAGCCTTTGCAATTAGACACCCATTTCCCTAGAGGAAACTTTCCTCTGAGTGTCCATATCATGCACATGTTTTCCTTGCATTAAGCATAGGTATGTTCCTTGCACTCTAGAATTAGTTTTCTTGCCCGTGACACTCGTTTCCTCCATTGTACTATATCATTCTTTTATTCTTTTTCAAGCTTTAACGATATGAAAAAGACAAAAAAACAAAAAAGAGGGGGGAAAGCATCTATCTCTTTTGGCAGCAGTCCTGTCATCCTTGAACAAAGAACAATATTTGAGTCAGTGTCTCAATGTTATTGGGTTTAGTACGACTTTTGGATGCCTTTTTTTCTAGTTTTTTAGCATAATCTACTCCGATTGGTTATTCTTCTAGTCATATGGAGTGTTCGTTGATTCCTCATGTGTCACAAACGTATCCTTGTTTATAGTCCATGCTGCCTTGGTCACATAATATGTCGTGCTTTTGTTCAAGGGAATTTTCAACCTCAGTCGACCATTTTGTAGAAACCCTTGACTTTCAGAGTCAACTTTCCTGGGTCGCTCAAGTACCTCTCAATTTCACAAGTATCTTTGTATCTCACTCGTGCTAGTATAGAAGGTCCCCATTGACTTCTTGTTGGCAAGTTTTCTCTTATCGACTACGACACATTAATCTGAGAGTATGACCTAGAGTGGCACCCTGGGCCTATTTACATTATAGATAGGTGACTTTGCGCTCAACAAATGGAAAACCATCATTGCTTGCTAACTACTAGTTTCCCTTATGTTCGACATCAACAACCATTATCACACATAGGGATTCATGTGATACCTTGGTTTCTATTTGACCCAATTGGTGGATTCCTCGTCTTTGTCAGTAGTCCTCATCATTGGCTACTATTCAAAGAGTATTTTTCATGTGTTATTTCATCTGGTACATACTAGAGTCATTCCTCAGTTTGGTCCTTTCAATATTTTTGTCTGTGTCCTTCCAAATCTTTGGCCTTTTTCTACTCCTCATGTTGGATGATGGAGGATGTCTTGATGCCTTCCTTCCAATGGATCTATTCCTATCGACTTCAACACATTTTTCTCTAGGACAAAGTTCTAGAGTCATTTTTAGTACCTTGGGGCTTGCAGTCATCAGTGGCAGGTTCCCTTGATATTGATAGTGGGAATACATCAATGTCCCCTGATCGATAGATTATATCGGGTGTTCGACATCAACGCCTTTATTCACACTTGTTATAATGGATCTATGTTGGTTTAAAAATTAATATTAAAATATAAAAAATGTTAATATTAAAAAATATATTATATTAAAATACATTAATTTTTTTTTAATATATTTTATAATATTTTACGACCTCATAACAATTACACTGTTTTAGTGATATATTAATTGAAGCTAAGGCAGAACAAATTCAAATGAATATATATATTATTAATTTATTATTATTATTTTAATGTTTTATTATTATTTTAAAGCATTATGTTACATGAACATCTCCCCCATACTGCTTTGTAGAGCGCCTCTCGGTGCAATAAAATATACATTAAGATTTTTTAGATGAGGGAAACTAACTCTAAAAATCATGCCTTTCCTCATATAGAATGTTTATTTCTAATAATATAGGAACTCGTGTTATGAGTCCCTGTTGAAGGTGGGCATTATAGCAATGAGTTCATCATTGACTTATTATTAGTTTCGCACTTGACTATATATTTTTTTGCAATTTCTAATGTTTGAGATAGGAAACACAATTTTTTTTAATATAATAAAAAAAAAACTATTTTTTCAATTTTCATTAGACAATAAGTTTGAAGTCTTATTGCATGATTCACTTCTCCCAATGTATTTTTTTCATTCCCTAAATTATCCTTGACAAACAATTATGATGACTCTTACAAATAATACTAACAATTATGATGACTCTTACAAATAATAAATGTATTTTTTTCATTCCCTAGCTTATCCCTAACAAACAATTATCATGGATTTGGCTCGTTGGCATTTGGCACTAGACGCCTGCCCTCTTTCACATCTACCTTTAGCTAGCTGGCATTTGGCATTGGACCACCTTCCTACCATCTAATCGTCTTTTTATCATCGCCAAATAGTAGCATCCATTGCAGTGTTGTTTAATGCAAAACACCCGTGGGGAGCAAAATAAGGCTAAACTTTACTATCTTTTTGTTAAAGTTGTGGCCTATGTATATGGAATCTGTCGAAGATGAATGACGAATTTCCATACCATAATACAATGGAAAAGGGCTATACTAGCTACTCACCCTTTGGATTCTCTCGTAAATCCACACTCCAAAGCACCTTCGACCGGTGGTGCATATTGATCACTCATTCTGAGGGAGGGGCTACTTCTTTGCTAATTACTTGGAATCTTTGTATAAAAACAAGATCGACACTGGCTAACATCTAGCGGGTAAATTCTTTGTCTCTTATCCAAGCAACTTTTTCAGTTGTGTCCATTCATTCCATTTGCACCAGATTTACTTAATGTCTGGTAGAAATCTAGTGCATAACAAGAACATGTAGGGATCATTTCAGACGGAAAAAAAAGTACTCATCAACAAAAACTCGAGGAAGTGTATAGTTGAACAACTTTTCATCGTCTACTATGAGGAGCTCCTTGATGAGCTCAAGAAGCATGAGATTCATAACAATGTCCAGAAATGGGTTGTCAGACAACCTTATCCCATCAGAGTAGAGCTTCATCATGTCATTAAAGGAATGGAATTTGTTTGAGATTAGATCAAACAAAGATTGAAGATCTAATATTAGGAATCAGATGACTAACATGAGGGAGTGCATCCAAATGCACTCGAAAAGATAGAGAAGGTCACCCCCAAGAAAATCCCTAGGACTCATGAGAGGAATCTTGGTTGGTCAAAGCCCTCTTTTTCATTTCTTTATTGATCCCTGGGACTCATGAGAGGAATCTTGGTTGGTCAAAGCCCTCTTTTTCATTTCTTTATTGAATACTAGGGAGGGAATAATATCCTTAAAAGAAAGGTGGTCAATCAATTAAAATAAAGCATGACTCATATACTTCAGTAAGTCATGTTTAAAATTCAAAAGTACACATGTTATGGACATCATTGAATGTACAATGGTCATTGTACGTCTTACAAATGAAATGAAGCTACGAGCCAAGGGAATTTCAAACCAAGTAACAAATTGTTCTCAAACATTATCAAAGCTAAGTCAAGTAGATTCTGAAGTTTAGAAAAAAATACCTTGCATCACATTTTCATTTTGCATAAAGTAAATTAGACTTGCTTTTCTGAAACCAAAAGAAAAAGACTACAGTTTTTGTATTTAATCATAATATTTGACATTCCAAGATAAGATAATACCTTTCTTCCAACCAACAAGCACGAGTTACTTACAACCCTTTTTAAGAAGTTGCATGCATTGAGAGTCAAACCGTGTTTCCCCATTCTTTCGTTGTGTTGCATTACATTGCATCTAGTAGTAGCACTTACCTAGTTGGTCGTGTTATATGCATAATGCCAAGCAATTTATCTAATTACATGATGAGTTTCACAGATATATATATATATATATACTAACTCAATATATAGTAAGTTTGTTTTCCATCTTATATATGATGAAATTGAATTATTTAATATATAGCCATGAACTAATATATAATATTTAATATATTAAATTCATCTATTCAAAGTAATTTATATTATATTTTAAAAGAAGACGCAATCAAATTTTTTATTAATAGCTAAATTATTAGAGACTTTAAGCAAAGGTCATTGTCTATATAAACAAAAAATCTAATTAATGTCTTATAAACACAAACCATCCCATTTAATTGTATTGGGAAATCATTAAACTCTCTTTTAAACTAATTGATTGCATTCACTGGCCATCACGTAGATTCCAATATTCGAAGGCATGCTCTACTATGGTCAAACGCCTGTTAATATTATCTTCAAACTCATCAAATGACAAGGACATTGTCAATGCATTGACACTTGTTAGTCCCTGCCCTTCGGGCTGGTAGGGATAGTAATCAATTTTATCTCTTTTTATTAACCCTACACATAAATCAATGAATTATTAGTCTTTTAACGTAAGTTTTGGCAAATCCATAAATTTTTTAAACTGCACTTTGCGTTTTTATCCTAAGTTGTAAGTTGAAGATCTTATTTGGCCTCATATCGAGGCAAGACTTAGGGTAAATTTAGAGAGTTCCAATAAGTTGGAGGTCTTATTTAGCTAATGCTAGACATCAGGGCTAACATTAATTCATAACATTAATTGTTAACCCAAAGTTCTTCAAGATCTTATTGAGGCAGTTTTGATTAGTACCATCGTGTTCTGACTCCTATCAACACTCTTGACTCCTGTCATTTGTGGGAACTACTGTCATTTGTGAGCTACGTCATTTGTGGGCTATGTGTTAGATGGTTCCCTTCAAAACCAACTTTATATGCTCATGCTTCCCCATGAAAATGAATTCACCATACTTTTGTTTCACCATACCTTCTTCTTCTCGGTGAAGCCAGTGCCAGTAAATGTGTTGTCCCTGGACCTTAGCAAATCACAGAGATCATTCTTTTCCCCTTAAGTCCTTTGGTTCTTCGCCGGTGCATCAGGATGATCGACGTGTCATCCCCGCTCTGAAGCACATATCACTTTCATTTTACCAGATCTAATGATTCTTTCATTAGTAGGAGGAGGCTTCCTTAAGCTGCCAACGGTGAAGAGATCTAGGCGAAGCTGCCAATGGTGAAGAGCATGTCAGACCGGGGAGAAAGGAGAGGCAGAGAAAGAAGAATCTCATGGACTTCTCCTCTTCAAGCGGCAAAGCTCTGCTCCAGTCCTCTTCAGGCGGCGGAGCTCTGCTCCAGTCCAGGCTGGGATCAAGAAGCATCCTATGGACTTCTCCTCTTCAGGCGTTAGAGCTTCAGCCATTGGTCCTCTTCAGGTGGCGAAGCTTCAACCAACGGTTCTACGAACTGCTCTAGTCTAGGCGGAGAAACTTCAGGTAGTTGTTCAAACAAACTGCACACCTGCAATGTTTGTCCTAGCAAAACCATTTCTTTGTGGAATCCCCACAAATTATGGGATTCTGATACAAGTAACATATTTTGCATAGATTCTACCTAAACTTTGAATGAAAAATACAAACTTTAATATATTGAAATTTAAATTGTGTATATCAGGAATTCGGTTGAACGACTGTCAATTCATAATGAATATTCCTGCAATATTTCGTTCTTGTGTGTGAGAAAATAGCTTCTTACATAATATGAAGTGATTGTTCCAGCTAAATTTCCAGGCACCAGTTTAATTCTCATGCTCATGCTGTCGAAAAGGTATTCATTTTTGGAATGAAAACCAGAACCTGGTGAAACAACTAGAATTATCATTACTATTCTCTATCAATCAATACATAAAGAATTTTCGATGTCCATAAAAATGAAATATTGTACCTGAGGCTTGATCCATGGTGAGCTTGGCTATTTGGTCATTATTCAACAATCTAAAGGTTCCCCATAAGATTTTGAAATTGTCGTTGAAACTGGAGGATTATACTGAGCATAGAATCAAAATCATGGTAGTGAGCTCATACCGGAAGGGATGAATGCACCTATACTACCCCATGGTGCGAAACCAATTCTGAGCATATTGACTTCAGAAGTCTACATGATTACTTTCTGTTGGACCTATAGACACAACCAATCATGGAATCGTGTGAATGGACTTACATGGACAAGAGAAGGAATTGCATGCATCTATAATCCCATCAGAGAGCTAGTCATCCTGAAGTTGGAGTCGTCTAGTTGTGCGGATTTGCAAATTCTTCCAGACTCCATCGAGGATTAAGGAGATGTTCAACATACTAGCTTGAATGGTTGTTTAAGGTCCAAAATGCTTGGCAATATGGCATTCTACAGGTTTCTAGTACCAGAATGACACAAACTCGAAAGCATCTTCAAATGCTTATTCTTGGTTCTTCTCTTCCATGGCGTCTGCAGTGATGGTTGGGTTGGTGAGCTTGGGAAGTGTCTATACACTTGAAGTATGAGTACCTATGCCTCCCGTGTCATCCATTGGTTACCATCTTCCTTCCTCAGAATTTCCCTCCCACTCTGCGAACTTCTCTAAATTCACAATTAAAGAGACAAGTATCGTCTACCAGCTTTCCATGCAAAATCATGATATGACAGATGGAGGAAACCTGAACCAAAACTGGGAACCATCAGATGGACACGCGTCACTTGATATTTCTAACTAGAAATTTCTAGAACACTAACCAAACTGAACCAAAACTGACGAGTTCTAGAACACTAACTAAAACTGCTCAACTTCTACTAAAAAATCAAATTATCTCTATTAACATTCCATTGCAGATTTCCCTATCAGTAGAGAATTAAATAATCGGGTAGTCTAAAAGACCAACAATTTGACCTTATTCTAACTCCCTGTCCTTGCCAGACTCCAACGATCCATTCTCCCACGATTCCAATGAGATCAACTTTACTCATCTCTGTTATCGTTTGGACCCTGTTTTACTAGCCCTCTGCCATAACTACCTCATTTAATTTGCAATATGTAACGAGAATAAAATTAGGATTCAAGGTGTATTAAACGTTTTGAAATATCCGGGCTAAGTTTGTCTATGTCTCTATTTAACATTTTTCGCGTCTTCTTACAGGTTCATTCGTTGCTCATCCACGTGAGCAACACATTAATTTTGTTGACGTGCGGTTGGGTGATTGTCCGATCTGGTTGGTTGTGGGGAAGATTTTTCTCAATGTCAATTGGAAGTTTTGAAAACACTTCAACAATATTGTCTCATGTATTCTCTGGTCTAAGTGAACTCATGTCGGTTGCATGGAGAGTGACCAATTAAGCATGTAAACTTCTACAAATGAAGAAGTTAAGATAGAAATATTATTAAACAAATATCAAAAGTTAAATATTTTAGTTAACTCTGGTCACACTTGACTTATGGTTGCATGAAAACTAAGATAGAAATCTTGTAAAACTAATATATTTGATAGTTACATATATTTTTAAGAATTAAATACTTTAGTGAATTCATGGCAGACTTGACTTGTTAGATTTTAAGTGAGGACTTGTGGTTGCATGGTCTTAAGTGAATTCATGTCAAACTTGTGGTTGCATGGAGAGTAACATATTAAGGCATGTAAAAATCTACACGTTGAGAAATTAAGATAGAAATCGTACAACATGCCCTTTATTGTAACTTGGTTGATGGACGTACTAGCACATGTAGCCAATGGAACAACACACCCTTTCTGCCTTCTTGGCAGGGACTTGTTGCTTTGCAACTCGTAACTTGTCCTTGTTTGTATATAGCAACCTTTTACTTCAACCATTTAACCAAAACTTTATAAAATCGAGAATATTGTTTTTTCTTCATCATTACTTTAATGGTGTCTGATTTATTTTTTATAAATGAATATTTGAATTTAGTTGTTTATATAATGATGTTTTATTTCAACTATTAATTATTAAACACAAAATGATAAATATTAATATAAATTTATTTTAAATTTAGTTTTTTTAGATATCGATATATTGAAAAGAAATTAAGATGAAAACTTCTTCATACTTAAGATTTTTGAATGGTTACCATGAGCCTAACTCTGATCATAACCTTTAACCCTAACTCTGAATGTTGTCATGCACACAAGCTCCATGGAATAAAACTAGGGTAATCAAAGGCACTTATTTTTTGACAAAAATAAAGTCAAACTTTTCTTAAAGCACTTAAATAGTGAATCAAATCTCCTAATAATTTTACAACAACCCTATCTACTTCTATTAATATCTTCTTTATTGAGGTGTTGTATAAAAATAAAAATAGGACAACCAACCCTTGGTATGACAACAAGTGTAAAATTGCTAGAAAAACCATTAGGGATGCCTCTAATGAGTCCTTAATATATGATAAGATAAAAAGATATAAAGCCCCAATTAAAAGAAAAAGAAAAATGACATTACATGAATAAAAATCAAGAGAATCTTCTACACATATCAAAGCTAGATCCTAAGAGATTTTGGAGGCAAATTTTGGCTCATAAAGCGAAACAAAATAATCTGATTCCTCTGAATGACTAGAGTTCCTACCTCAAAAATATTTTTGAATCCCCTATTGTTGTGGACAACATTCCAAACATTTATACAGAGAATGAAGTGTTTTCTATAGAAGACATAAAATATGGGTTTAAACGACTTTCAAAAGGGAAAGTTAATGACATTGAAGGCTACCAAGCTGAAATCTTAAAAATTTGAGGGCCTATCCTCATCCCTCACATACACAAGCTCTTCAATTTAGTATTCAAGCAAGGGTTCCCTAAACCCTTGACTTAGAGCCTCATTGTTCCTATATTTAAAAGCGAAGATAAAATTAATCCCTCTGATTATGGGACCATTATGATTAGCCCCATCTTAGTCAAGATATACGAAAGTAGTATGGAAAAGAAGATCAACATATGGCTCGAAAGTCGGGAAAAAGGAGCTAAAGGCCAAGTTGACTTTAGAGGTTTTCATTCAATGGTGGACCATCATGTTATTCTCAAGATCATTGTAGAGGAGTGTCGCAATAATAAAATAAATATCCTTTGTTGTTTCGTTGATTTTAGATAATATTTTGACATGATGCTTGAGACCGACCTTTGGAATAGGTTCGGGGAAAATCGCTCTGAGCTGAGGGTTTAGGGTTCTTCAGTCACTTTAAGCTGCGTTGTCACAATGTCAGCCTCGCTGGGGCTCATGTCTTGCAGGGAGGGGGGGGGCGAATGACACCTCCTACAACCAAGCCATGGCAAATGGAAACGTTGCAGAAGGTACGAAATGACCGACCTTTGAGCCGCCACGAGATTTGCGCTTGAAACTTTTGGAGGAAGGAACCTTCAAGGATCGGGATATGGACATCGATCCAGAAAAAGAGACTATCCCATCTACTGCGTCAACTCCATGGATGCCAGGTAAATGCATCCCACAAGCACCACAGGCCCCAAAATACGTTATCAACTCACCACGCATAGAAGAGAAAAAGCAATATATGAGAGACTATGCCCTGGTGGGAAAATTCCTAGGGCTCTAGCCTTCTGAGCGTGATCTGGTCAAATGGATATAATATTGGTGGAAGCCAAAAGGTCACTATGAGCTAAAACTGGGCTCCAAGGGGTTCTTCACAATCATCCTCCACAACCTTGAGGATCACAACCGCATCTTTGATGGGGGGTCGTACTTCTACAACTTGGCGGGACTCTTCTAAGATTCTGGACAGAGAAGTTCAGCCCTGAAAAGGAGGACTTTGCCCATGCACCTGTATGGATAAGATTGTACTCTCTCCCCCAGGAATTCTGGCTGGAGGAGGTCCTGGCCGGCATAGGCAACACCATCGGCATCTATGTTAAGTCTTCTGAAGCCACCAAGTAGAGGCGCTACACCTCTTATGTGCGAATCTGTGTGTACCTGAACATAGCCAAGCCTCTCCCAGGATCCATCATACTGGAATATCATGACGAGGATTGGACCCAAACCATCGACTACGAACACATTCCGTTCCGATGCCGGAAATGCCATGAACACGCGGTCATCTTTTCAGAGAGTGCCCTCTCAATACGACTCACAAAGAAGGGAACCCAGAAAGAGGAAAATACAAGGATGGATTTACTCAACCAGCAGGGAAAAGAAGACAAGGAGGAAGAAAGAAACCAGCCCAAGTAAGTAAAGATCCCTCAACTAGTAATAAATTTGCAATTCTACAAGATCAACCAGAGAATCCCACAACCCTTATACACGCCAATGAACCACTTCCAGATAATGGCCCCCAATCTACCAGACAAGGAAATGAATGGTCCCCACAGGGTAAGGAGTTAGATCTCACCCCCCTAGATGTGGCTCAGGACCCACAAGACTTTCTGGAGACAGAGGATGGGGATGCAAAAATGGCGCTGGAGGAGCAAGAATTAGCCAAGGTGGATCTGGAGCACCTCGAGCACGCCTACAGGCATCAAAAACTTTACACCATACCCAGGGATCAATTACAGAAGGTGCACAAAGTCTTTCTCAACTCCTCAGCTGGGTCCTCAGCTCGAGCTAGCAAAGGTCTGGGAATACAGGGCAGTCAGTCAAAAAACCCAAGTAAATCTCAGAAAGACGAAAAGAAAAGAGGGAGGAAATCCACCAATAAGCTTATACAAGAAATAGGCAACTTTATGGTAAACACAGGGAAAATCCACCTGATCTCGGACAGCTTCCCCCCTCTTCCTACCCCCCCGTCATCATGAAGATCATCTCATGGAATATCAGAGGCCTCAATGGACGTAGCAAGCAAACATTGCTACGGGATCTGATCTTTGCGGAAAAACCTGACATAGTACTTTTGCAGGAAACAAAATGCACCTCAGAAGATGTCGATAGGCTACTTCCCTATTGTTGGAAGCAAGGGGAAGCAGTTTCAACCGCAGCCACAAGAACAGCTAGAGGATTGGCTATCCTCTAGAACACCAACTCAGTGCTGCTGGAAAACTTTCTCGCTACCAGATGGTCCATTACGACAGATTATAGGCTTATTGGCTCAAACAAGCCGAGACACCTAACCAATGTCTACGGCCCAGCCATCCCAAGGGAGAAGCAGGCCTTCCTCAGGAACCTGGATTACTTATCCAGTCTAACACAGCATAACAGATGGATTATTGGTGGAAATTTCAATATCATTCGCAGCTTGGAGGGAAAAAAAGGAGGATCAAGACGACTGGATCGGGACTCCAGTGACTTCAACAGCCTCATAGATAACCTTCACCTTATCGACCTGGAAACCATCAATGGCATTCACACTTGGACAAATAGAAGAACCAGAATACACCAAATCGCTTACAAACTAGATCGATTCCTCATCTCTGACTCCCTTGTGATGGAAGGAACGGCTCTAGAAGCTACCATCTTGAATTTCTCTGGCTCGGATCACTGGCCTATACAGCTATGGTTGGATGTGCCAACCACACCTGGAAAGAAACCCTTCAGGTTTGAACAGTTCTGGCTCGACCATCCCGATTTCCAAGCAAAAATCCAGGACTGGTGGAGGGAGGCAGAGGTCTCTCATGGCTCCAAAATGTACAGATTTCAGCAAAAGTTAAAGAACCTCAAACAACTTCTCAAACTCTGGAATAAGCAAGCCTTTGGCAATATCTTTGATTCCCAAAAGCAATTGTCAGAACAAATGGGCAAGATTCAAAACCAAATTAGGATGCAGGGGCTAACGAACGAGCTAAAATCCTAGGAAGTAAAAGTAAATCAATAGTTAGAGGCCAGGAAAAGACAAGAAGAGATTCTATGGAAACAGAAATCGCGCATCCAATGGCTCAAGGAAGGGGAGCGCAATACCAAATTCTTTCACAGAACTGTCATCCACAGAAGGCACTCTAATAAGATCACGCGTCTCATCTCTGCAGACGGGGAGACCATTCATTCCCATGAAGACATGGAAACGACCTTGATCGACTACTACCAATATCTCCTCATGGAACCACTCCCGGATAGATATGAGGCCATTACTAAGGTTACGCAGCATGTGCCCTCCCTCGTTACCCAGGAGAAAAAATCAGCCATGCTCCGGCCCATTACAATCGAGGAAGTGGATCAAGCACTTCAGGACACCCCCAAATGCAAGGCTCCTGGACCCGATGGCTGCACCAGCGATTTTTTCCACCATTGCTGGTCGATGATCAGGGTAGAGGTTTGGGAAATTCTGGAAGACTCTAGAGCCACCGGGCAAGTCCTCCAGGCTCTTAATGCGAATTTCCTCACCCTAGTACCCAAAGAGGGGCAGGCACACCACCCCAATAAGTTTAGACCCATATCTCTCTGCAATTTCATCTACAAACTCCTAACAAAAGTGATTTCTAGGAGACTCAAGCCTATCTTACCGACAATCATATCCCCGGAGCAATCTGGCTATGTTGAGGGCAGACAAATCCTGGACAGCATCATCCTAGCCCATGAAGTGATCCACTCTCTGCAGAAGACCAAAACACCAGGTATGCTCCTCAAATTAGACCTATCTAAAGCCTTTGACAAGCTAAGCTAGGAATATATGCGGGCAATGCTCCTAGCTTTTGGTTTTGATCAGCGTTGGGTGACTTGGATTTTGAATCTAACCTCCTCAGCTTTCTTCTCCATTCTTATCAATGGTGTTCCCTCTCGACCCTTCTCCCCCTCAAGAGGAATTAGACAAGGAGATCCTCTTTCCCCTTTCCTCTTTATCATTATGGCTGAAGGTCTTAGTCGTTCCATCCATGCAGCAGTTGAAAGCAACCTACTAATAGGCCTCCCCTTGCATGACATTTCCCCTCCTATCTCGCACAGTCAATTTTGAATGACACGCTTCTGATGGGTACCCCAATGGTCCGCGAAGCCAACTCTCTTCTAGCGATCCTCCAGACCTTCTCGGACGCCTCGGGTCTAGACTGCAACAAGGATAAGTCCCAAATCTTTTTCTTCAATACGCCACCTCTGATTCAGCGCCATATCTCTGATATCCTAGGTTTCAATAGAAGCTCCCTTCCATCCAAATACCTTGGCATTCCCCTGATTGAAAATTCCCTCCGGAACTCCTCTTGGGAACATCTATTATCCTCCTTTACCAAGAGACTTTCTTCCTAGACCTACAGAGTCTCAAACCTTCCCAGTCGTCTTATTCTTCTCCGAGCTGTTCTTCAGGCCCTTCCTGTCTACACCTTCTCTGCGCTGGTTGCCCCAAAGTTCGTTCTCACAACCATTAAAAGCTTACAAAGAAACTTCATCTGGAAAGGCCTCAACTCAGGGAAGAAAATAGCGTTGGTCAGCTAGGACAAACTTTGCCGACCCAAAGAGCAAGGCGGCTTGGGATTACGGGACCCCCTCATGATGAACAAAGTTCTAAGCGCCAAAATTTGGTGGCGGTGGCTTAAAAACCCCAAGGACCTCTGGGCCAGACTTTGGAGGAAGAAATATGCACCAAATGTGGCGGAAAAGAACCTAATTTGATGGAATGGGGACAACCCAGGATCCTTAATCTAGACAACGGCTAAGTAGAACAGACAGCTGGTGACTCGGCATGCCTTCTGGGAAATCAGAAATAGAGAAACAACTCTCTTTTGGAAAGATTCCTGGAAACAATGGCTAGTTTTGGACAATGAGGATTAGGTGAGGGACATCTGCACCCAAGCTACACTTGCAGGCCTGACAAGAGTAGCTGACTACTAGCAGGACAATTCCCCAGAAGACACCTGGCAATGATGGCACCTGGATAGGGAACACATTAATCTGGAAGCACATGTGGACCTGGTACCCTGGCAAGAGGAACTGGCCAAACGGAAAATTCCCAAAATGGTAGGAGAGGATATCCTTTGTTGGGGGTACTGGCCACAGGGCACCTACAGTACGCATAAAGCCTATCAGATCAAAACTCAAGTAGACCCCCTCCCTACAAGGAAAGTTTGGCACAAAATCTGGAATCTTAAACACTGGCCAAAAATCACCCTCTTTCTCTGGCTTGTCTCCCACTCAAGCATTCTAACCTGGGATAACCTCTCGAAAAGGGTTTTTGTTGGGCCCTCTATTTGCATGCTTTGTGGAAAGGCAGACGATTACCCACTTTTAATGGTGTTTTCTTTACTCTTCTGAAATGGCATAAAGTCATAGTAT
The DNA here is from genome assembly GCA_010110895.2 of Picea sitchensis. Taxonomy (NCBI): domain Eukaryota; kingdom Viridiplantae; phylum Streptophyta; class Pinopsida; order Pinales; family Pinaceae; genus Picea; species Picea sitchensis. The sequence continues at coordinate 28,315 of SNQJ01S0003954.1, read as the reverse complement.
TTTGGGATGTACATAGATGTGCGTGAGGCTCATGAAACCCTTTATGCCCCCAAAGTGACCGAAAGCGCCATTCTTTCTTGAACACCAACTCACAAGGCATGTTGTAGCTGGTGTAGTCCAACATGCCACACCATTAACCAGGTAGACCTTCCTTCAGGCTTGAAATGGTAAACCGTAATACCACCATAACCAGGTAGACCTTCCTTCAGGCTTGAAATGGTAATACCACCATCAAGCTAGGCTACAACATCCATGAAATGCCTTGTTTACATTGTCTTCTTCCAGGGCATCTTGTTTTATCATTCAACTAGAGGGGTTCCTATTAGTTTTGGGACAGGCTCGGAGGAATCTCATGAAGCACGAGGAGGTCCATCCACCTACATTTTCTTATCCATTTTTTAATGCATTACCTACATTTGCTTACCCACTTTTAATGGTGTTTTCCTTACTCTTCTGAAATGGCATAAAGTCACAGTACTTTGGGATGTACATGTCTAATATATATATATATAAGTCACCTGACATGTCCAAACCCCCTCTCGTGTCGCGAATCCTACGTGCCGGACACCAAATGGTAGGACACGTGTTGGATACTCGTTTAAAACGTGTCATGTTCATAGGACATGTGTGTCTTGAAAATAGGACACTTGTCCTGCTCAGAAAAGGACCTGGCTCATGTTTTCTCATGCAATTTGCAGCTGTGTGGTGTTTCAATGTGCAACTAAGGGTTAATTTGCCTTACTAATTCTATTTAGAGAGGCCCCCACCTCCATTTTTATCCTTTACTTAAATTTTTTAACATTACCAATTGTTTCAGGATGTTTGAGAGTGGTTCCAACCTCATTGACTTCACAGCAGTGTCTGCAGCTCCAGTCCATTCAAAACCCTGTGAGACTTTTAACGGTTTTCAAGATTTTAAGATTGGTAGGATTGCAATGTTTCCACTGATTCTATCATGTAAGAGGGTATGAAATCAGATGGGGTCAAGGGCACCATGCCCTTTATAAATCTTCGATGTTGGTGGCATTGATTGTTGAACTCTTCTGTCACTTAACTTCAAAGTAAAAATGTGTGTACCTTCACTCAAGTATAAACTCTTTGTTGAACTCTTCTTTGTCATCATGTCAAGAGACTTAGTGGTGTATCTGCACAACCGACCTCCGTCTTATTTGTAGGCATTGGGAAGAGAGAAGAGTGGTTGAAGGGAAAGATAGATGTGGGATGTGTTTCCTCATGATATGGGTTTGGACAAAAATGTTGAGTTGGCAATGTCATCATTTATGTTAGTAACTTCGTAACTTAGTAGCCACCAAGTTAGTAACGGGTTGTATGATTGAATTTGTACCATCATCATGTAATTGTTTACAGCTTAATTATTTCATTTTTGCATGTAATTCATAATTTAAATTTATATATATATATATATATATATATATATATATATAGCACATATATATATATATATATATATATATATATATATATATATATATATATATATATATATATAATCGTGTCTTTTGTATCCCATTCTATAGGTAGAAATTATCTGAGGTCCCATATGAGGCTGCCATCTAAGGTCTATCCTTGACCTTGGTATGGCTCTAAGTTTTAAATTATATGGCTATTTCTTTGTCGCTTTTAGGACAAAGAACAAATATCATCCCACTTTCGCTTCAATGTTTTATGGGTAGGTTAAGTGCTATTTGCTAGTGCCCTTGCAAGTGTTTTTTATCTCACAGCAAAGTACATGTAATATAACTTAAAAACACATAACACTACCTCTAGATCTTGAACTTTTAAATGCTGATCTACACTTCTAAACATGCATAAATTTGACATGTATTTTTGGTCAACATGACTGATCCAAAACCGGAAACTGGGGCTTTTGGGATATGTCTATATAATGATGATCAAAGCAAGAGATACAACAAGTAATGAAATACAATGTAACCTGTATACATAGCAAGCTCCTCAGGAGCCTTTCCACAAAACTGTAGAGAAAGAAGCGGCCCAAACCTGGTGCCTCTCTTTGTTGCCCTCTGTTCTGAACTGAAGCGCCCTAGCTCGTTTGTAACCCAATGAAGAAATCCTCCACAGGGAATTTCCTCTCCTATGCTGCCTCTCCACTGAAACTGTTTGCCTGAATCCTCCAGCAGATCTGCTACCAGATAGCTACCAGTCCTCTCAACATATGCGCCCCCCTCCTAGCAGAAATGATCACCGAAATAAACTGAGCTAAACTAATGTCTCTCTCCACAGAAACAAAGGCCCAAGCTCTCCTCTCCCAATGCATCAGACTCATCCTGATCTGGATGTCCCTCTCTCTCATGAGCAAATGATGGATAATAAATGTGCCCCTCCTCCATATTCATGCTCCCTCTAAAGAATGAAGGCTAAACCTCCATAACCTCTCCATGTAAAGTCTTAAGCTACCACGAGCTTCTCCTTAAGCTCTCAAGGGTTTTTTCTCTAACCCTCATGAAGTGTGCCCTCTCCCTCCTCAAGATATGCGCCCCTATTCTCTTCTCCAAAAATCACAAGTGAATAATGAGTCTCAAAAATATCTTTACCCCCTCTTTAGCCTCCCTCATGCCAACCCTAAAAGATCAATGGCCTAGATTAGACCTAGCCAAGTCTAATCAATGGGTGAGATCAACTCCAAAATCTCACTAAGGAAACCCACTTTTCCTTAGTTGTTTTATGTCTACTAATTCAATCTACATTGTGAATTAATTGTCACTTTATGACTTAGTGACATATTTCACTTTGGACTTAAACTCCCAAGTCAAAGTGAAATTAGAATCATAAAGTAAAGTATGAGGGTAATAGTTATCCCCCTTTGTGCTTAGAGACTCATAAGCACATGGGGACCACTTCTCCAAGGTATCCAAATCTCAACACTCTCTTAACGAGGAAAGTGCTTGTCACCACTAATCCGTCCCTGCAGTGGACATAGTTGCCTCCTGGCATATGCCTCGGTGCTGGCTGTACCCTGATCTCGAAAGTGGACTCTGTCACAGATATACTCAATCTGTATGATCTATAAATGGCACCAACTCTCCATCTATCCAAGATCACCTAGATCTCGGCCTCACACCAAAGATCTCCACCTTGGTCTCCCACCAAGGATTTCTCCTACTCTCGGCTCTCACCAAGAGTCTCACTGGCAGACCTCACCAAGAGCGTCTCCCCCCTTGGTCTCTCACCAAGAGTCATCAACTTGGCCTCTGGCCAAGTCACCTCCACCGGTGATCCGTACGGCTTCGCCCTATAAGTCATGTGAAGCTTTCAAGCCTCCATGGTGCCCCTCTGTTACTCCCCCTCGCATCATCCTCTGATGTAATCAACAAGTTGTAGCACCAACTTCTATCTACTGGCCACTCTTGAAATTAGCTATACCGGGTGGACCAACCACCACTTTGAAGTCAGTCTGGACATTGAGTCTCCATCTCCTCCTAATCGCTGAGCAAAGGCCAGGTGGTCCTCATCAACTCGGTCTCTGGGCCAATGCGTTGATGCGGTGGCTAGCAGATAAAGTGGCAGCAGGGCCGAATGCACACTCTCTAGGAAACTGGGATCACTAAACTCTCTATCTCCTCTCACAATACCTGGACCCATCCCACTGCTGTTTTTCTTCTGGGACATTGTCCCTGTGATAGTGACCCATCTCCACAAGCAAAGCATCCTTCAACGTTTCATGTCTCCTCTGCCCATTGTTATTGTTGCTACTCTCTCCCTATGATGGGCTGGCCCCAAACTTGGACCTGCTAACCTCCACGGGTTATCTCTTCTTTGCCCTTTGTCCAAAGAGCAAGGTCCTCATCAATGGAATTGTCCAACGTTGTCGCCCAAACCCTTGGCTACAAGCTTCCACCTCCTCCCTCGGACGAAGTCATCCCACATCCCTCTCCCCAGCGGTGGCATAACCTCCCTGCAACAATGCCCTGCATAAATAACCTCCCAGTTTGAAGGCCTAGCTTGCCTCACCAAAGAGCATAGGGTTCACAACCTCTCCGACGACTCCAAGCTCATCTATGATCTGTGGTGTGTATCTACCAAGGAATGAAGTAACTGACTCATCCCCGAGCATTTGAATGCCCCTGAATTGGTCATGAAGAACCATCTTCCAGTTCTTCCCGCTAGAGCTCTCGCAGTTAATCCTGTACAAAGATGCCCACTTCAAATGCACAAGTCTTCCCAGCCAAGTGGGGAATAATGTGATCTCTCAAAGCATAAAAAATGATCCTTCAGCCTTTGTTGTTTCTCCTTCCTCAATTCTCGCTACCAAGACGGGAGTAAAGATAGGAATGGGAGGAACATGTTCTGAACTATGTCCCATAGCTCGAGATCCCCTAAGATGAAGATCATCCTCGCCCTCCAAGGCGACCAACTGCTAGCCCCAGCTAGCATGTCCCTCCAGCACACACACTTCCAGATAATCACATGTCTGCCAACTCTGCTCACTCTGATGCTCCCAATGCAAAGGAACGCCGGGCCTCACCTCCTGTCAACACAGGTGTGAAAAGAGGCAGTAAATCCACGACCTCACTCCCAATCTCTAGGTGTGAAAAAGAGGTCGTCAACTACAAATTACTCCCCGCCCACACAGGTGTGAAAGAGGTTGTCCACAAGTGTGTGTAAAAATCAACAAATCTGCCTACAACCTGCCCACCAACATCAGAAACTAGTTGTCCAACGTTCTGAGCCATGCAACTGGCAATGAAGGAGAGGTACCTTCAATCTGAAGTTTACCCACTGTTTTGAACAGCAACTTGTCATTCAAAACAAACACAACAAATCTGATATAAAACCTTTTCCAAATCAGCCCCAAAAGTGCTCCAAAATCAACAAGTCTAAGCCAAAGGTGGCTTAGACTTTGGCTCTGATACCATGTAGAAATATCCGAGGTCCTATGAGAAGGCTATCTAAGGTCTGTCCTTGACCTTTAGTATGGCTCTAAAAGTTTCAACTTTATATGGTCGTTTTTTGTCGCTTAGGAAAGCAAACAATCATCCCACTTTTTTTGCTCAATGTTTTATAGGTTAGTGCTCTTTTAAGGTGCTCCTGCAAGTGTTTTCTTATCTCAATGTTAGCACATGCAATATAACTAAAACATTATACCAATACTCTCTAGATCTTGAACTTTTAAAATGTCGATCTACACTTCTAAAATGCATAAATTTAACATGTGTATTTTTTGTCAACATGACCCCGGATAAACCCCCCCTGGGGAAATCCAGTTTGGGATATTTTTCTATATAATGATGATCAAAGCAAGAGATACAACAGTAATGAAATACAATGGAACTTGTATATATAGCAAGCTCCTCACAAGCCTTTACACAAGATCCAGAGAGAAGTGCCCAACCTGTAGGCGCTCTCTCTCTCTTAGAGCTGTTCTTTGTAATCGAATCAAGGCTCTAGTCTGAAACCCAATGAAGAAATCCCTCCACAGGAATGTCCCCTCCTATGTTGCCTCTCCACTGAAAATGTCAAAGCTCGAATCCTCCAAGCAGATCTGCTACAAGGTAGATGCCAGTCCTCTCAAATCATGCGCCCTCCTCCAAGCAAAAATGATCACAATAAATAAACTAAGCCATAAACGGAATGTCTCTCTCCACATAAACAAGTGCCCAAGCTCTCCTCTCCCAATGCATCAGACTCATCCTGATCTGACAAGTCCTCCTCTCCTCATGAACAAATGATGGATAATAAATACACCCTCCTCCTCAAGATCCGTCCCTCCTCCATATGCATGCTCACTCTCAGAAGTGAAGGCTAAGACTCCACGGAAATACTCTCCATGCAATCTCCAAGCTACCAAGAGCCTCTCCTCAAACTCCCTCAAGGGTTTTACTTAAACCCTCATGAAGTGCACCCTCTCCTCCTCGGCATACTCTTCTCTTCTCCAAAAGTATTAAGTGAAGAATGAGTCTCAAAAATTTATTTACCTCTCTTTAGCCTCTCATGCCAACCCTAAAAGATCAATGGCCTACTAGATCTATCCAAGTCTAATCAATGTGGGTGAATCAACCTTAAAACTTCACTAAGGAAATCCACTCTCCTTAGGTTGTTTATGTCTACACTCCACCCACATTAGAATTAATTGTCACTTTATGATTCTAGGACATATTTCACCTTGACGAAAAAACTCCCAAAGTGAAATTAGAATCATAAAGTAAAGCATGAGGGTAATAGTCTTCTCCCCTTTGTGCTTAGAGACTCATAAGCATGGGGACCATAATTTTCCAAGGTATCCAAATCTCAACATTTCCAGGGGTCGCCGTGCCCGTCTCGGATACTTGTATTTCTGTGTCCCGTGTCCCTGCGTCCCATGTCCCCTTCGTGACTTATATATATATAGGGACCATAGTTACCATGTTAGAAAATTTTGGTATACGAGCTAATGTGATAAAATTAAAACCAATGGAAAAGTTTTGGTAAGTATGGTATCGGCTGCTAAGCCGTTCAATTCCATAGGACATATCTTGTACCACTTTAAATTGAGGAAAATGGAATTCTGCAGCCAACCATTTTTATGAATAAAGTGAGATCCCGATTCTAGATGTGTTCATAAGAAATAGAAGATTCTGGTCTTGTCATGCTTAAGAGCAAAATGCTCAAGAAGCCAAGTGAACATAATAAATTCTGAGAGTATATTTTTGGGATTTTTTGCATTTGTTTCAGCAGCAGGCTATGGAATGATTGAGTTTTCCAAGTACAATGCATTTCCTGCCATTGCACATATTGCAGGGCTAGGTTGGGACTATGCAATTCAACGTGTTTCTGATTTAGAAATAAGGGCTCATAAAGGACTTTCAAAGCTTAGACTTGTGTCCTCATTACAATGGAATAAACATGGAAAAAATGCAGAGGATACAATCAAAGATCATCTGGGTAGCTTAAGATAATATGTATTAGAGCATGCACCAAGAGCTCTAGGCCCTTTTACTTTTGGTGAGTGTCAGGCTTCTTCACTTCCTCAAATTCTAGCCAAACCAAGTTTACCAGAGAGCAAGGACACTGAGACCAAATAAGGTTGGTTTGTATAGCTTTCTTTTGATAAACAGATCATCTTGCTTTTTCCTTTGAAAGAATTTGGCTACAGTATCAGCCTATTTCAACTTAGTTTTTTGATCGGAAATAGTCATCCTTTACTCAATGCTTCTCCTTGTATATATATGTTCTCAGTTTAAATTTGCAGCAGTGAAACAAAGGTAAATAGGAAAAGTTTCATAGTGTCTTATTAATATTTTATGTTTTAAGCTCTGTGCCTAACAGTAGGAAAAATAAAATTATCACAAAGATTTGCGAGAAAGTAATCAGACAGGGCTCAGAGCTTATAGAAAAGTGGGAATTCCTTATTGCAGTTATTTCTAACATACCTCCGATGTATTTTCCCTCAGTTATCTCCTGAAACTGACCAACCTTTGCCAGCCAATTTCCAGATCCTCTCCAAGTGTTTGCTGACCAATTCCTGTAAAACTTCATTCTTATTCTAGTTCATGCATCTGATCAGTTTTCCCTTTAAACAATTTGTTCCTCATCCCTTTTCAAAGTCGTCTCTTGATTGAATCTAAACCTTCTTTTAAATGTTAAATATAGCTTTAAACTGACTTCTCTATCTTAATTTCTGGGCCTTCCATGTGGAATTCTGTGATGTATGTTCTATACATTCTTTAAACTTCACACTGTCAACTGGAGTTTCTGCTTCCCTGCAACCCACTCAAGAGTCAAAACTCTATGCCAAGTGTAGCTAGATATATTTTTACTTTCAAGACTGAGGTCGATGCAGTAGACTTATGCAATAATTTTGTTTACCAGAGTCTTGATTAGGTGCAGAACAGATTCTAAGTCCTGGTCTTTGTGAAATTATGGTGTTTTGTGCTGCTTTTTCACCGCTGATATTTGGATCATTTTTCAGATCCTCTCAGAGACTTGAGAAACTTTTCTTTGACCCTTTGTGTGTTGATGGTTACCTACAACACTTATTGAATACTTTCAACTGCTTGGTTAAGCATTATTCATTTACTGACTGATCAGTGGACATACACAATGATACAGTTCAACTCTTGAGTCTTCATTGTGCTGGGATAAGCAAGGGGTTCTACAACCTGGACACAGGAGTAATATTCAACACTTTGTGCGGTTTAAAAATGAAACAAAAGAGCAGGCCTCTTATTTCTCTCAATTGTCATAACCAATAAACCCAACGTAGAATTTAACTTATATACTATATTTAAACAAACAACCACTATAATTATACTAGCATAGATACATCTTAACCTTGGATCTATTATCGATTGAGGGATAAATAAATATTGAGGTTTGTGTCAATTTTTTTATCAATCTCATTGCTGAATAGATCTAGGGTTAAGATCATTCTATGCTAGTCCTAGTCTTTGGTTCCACTTTTGTTTATGTGAATTGCTTGCAAATGAATTTCATATGGTGTTTTTAAAGCAATGTATTATTGTATTATAGACAACTAAGTTTCAATTAATCACCTAAAAAACCTTGAGCAATTGGTTTTCTATGGAAACACCATTGTGAAGTCACGTTTCAGGTGGATCTCTCCACTTTTAGCTTAGGGGATTCGAGGTGCTTTAAGCAGTTGGCATTTCTTGTGAGAACAAAACTTAGTTATTTTTATTGAGATGTTGAATCCCTTCCTGTTGGTGCGCATGCTCATATGTTTGCCTTTTTGGCAAGACTTTCGTGGTATCCATGTTGTTCATGTGATGTAATTATCTGTGTTCCATGATATACGTATTTGTTTGATGGAATAATATATGCATTTCTTTATGATCCATGATGTAATATATGTAACATCTAAAAAGAACTGGAGGATACGCTAATACATGTCATTTGCTCATCTTTGACCTCTCAATACTGGATTAAATCCAAATTGATGGTTTATATCATTAAGTGCTTCTATCCTTTCCGCGTTGAGTGATTCAATAGGGGTGGCTATTCCCAAATATTAGTTCAGGCCTTAGGGAAAATATGTTTAAGAAAAAAGAAGAACTTGCTTGACTAAATAAATCAACCCTTAGTAAAGGCTATAGGTTCAATTAACTAGTTTTACAAATGATTTGCACCTTGAACATTACAATCATGAATGGTGAATTTAAGCATAACCTAAACCACAAGTTGTTCACATAATTTGTGTGTGTTTTTGTTCTCCA
>SNQJ01S0003953.1:202926-251607 GCA_010110895.2 Picea sitchensis | reverse complement strand
CCCTGTCCGATGGTCAGGTCTGAGAGCTTCTACGGATGGGCGGTTCGCCCCATCCCCTCATTCACTCTTGAGGAGCCTCCCCACCTACCATCCAGGCGGGTAATTCATTTTGGGGTTTGAGAGCGAGCTTTAGTTTTCCCGAACATGTACAAACCAGTACGGTTTGGTTCGGTGGAAGTTAACATAGCCACTCCCGACCCCTTCCACCACCTCTCATCAACCATCATGGTCTCTTTTCAGCACATCCCCCTCTCAGCAGTCATGCAACATATATTCATACATCATTTACATTCCTCGGACCTTTTATACAAAGGTCCGTTAAATCAAACATTCACAATCTTTGAGTTTGCCATAGTTCTTGGCTAGTATAGTGGAGGAAAAAAGGGTGTTACATTTTCCCATCCTTTCAATTTCTACATATATATTTAATATTTGTATTCTTATATATGAAAGAAAATATGATTATGATGATGATGATTAACGTCCAGTAAGACCTAATTGGTCTATCAGACCTTAAAAGGATAAGTAATTACTTGTGATTATTTAGAATTTTGTTTCTGTGCTCGAAAAGCATTAAGAGAAGCTTTCCAAGATCACCATACTTTTGTTGAGTTAAGAGGTTAGGAAGGTTGGTAGTCTGATCAATATTTTCAAAATGAGATCTAATATGGGTATAGGCTGGACAATCTAAGAGAAAGTGTTTTTCATCTTCAACCTTCTTAGTGTCACAAAGGTGACACACTCTTTCATCCCATGGCGTTTTAGGAGTTGACCAACGCCCAGTTTCACTATGGAGCTCGTGAGAATTTGTTCAAATCCTTTTTCCATCCAAAGAAGCGAGGAATACATTTAAAAATACTTTTCAAAATTACAATTTAAAAAAAAATTAAAATTTTCCAAATAGAGAAATCAACCATCTACGATTTATTATGTATTCATCTTTCTTTGCGTCATTCTTATTGTATTCTGGTTTTTTCTTCCGACCTTCTTTGGCTTGTTCTTACTGCTTTGTTCCTTCTTAGTGAGTGTTATTTACTACCTTGGACTGTTTAGAGTTAAACTATTCCTTTGGCTCTTATATTCTCAATTATACAGGACTCTGGCCACGCTGTTTCCAATTTTTGTTTGGCTTTCTCTTCAACTTGCTATCATAAAGTAACACTAGTTCTCCATTTTCTAATGATTTCTATCTCAAGTGTCTTTGCTGTCATGCGTTCTGTTGTTGTATCTGCACTATCCGGTTATGAAGTGATATCCGTTCGTTCTAACTGGTAAAATTGGTTACTCTGACTGCTTCCGTGTCTAACTTTAGTGCTTTATCGAATCATTTTTATCTCAAGTGTCTCTTTTGTCATGCTTTCTGTTGTTGTCTCAGCACTATACCGAGATGAAATGATATCCGTTAGTTATCTTCGAGCTTGTCTACCTGGTATAATTGGTTACTCTGACTGCTTCCGTGTCTAACTTTAGTGCTTTTTATATCGTGTCTGCGTATGCTCTGAAGTGGAAAAGCTGCTTTTGCTATCTTGTCTGCTTATGCTCTGAAGTGGAAAGGCTGCTTTTGCTATCTTGTCCATTTGCCCATATTCCAATTTGAAATGTGTTTGTCCGTTTGCCCATATTGTAATTTGAAAGGTGGTGTTTGTCTAGTCGACCTTTTATATGTTGTTTTGTGTGTCCATATTTTACAAAAAGTTTTATTTATGTGGGTCTGTGGGGAGTTCTTTCTATAATTTATCATAAAATTACATGAAAACATATATGGCTTTGATCATTAATTATTATTAATTTTACTTTCTAGTGAATTACATGAAAACATATATGGCTTTGATCATTAATTATTATTAATTTTACTTTCTAGTGGCATGGATCAAATTTGAAGGGACCGGTTATATTTCAAACTACATGGCTAATCCTTATAAATTGATTAAATTTGAAGGGACTGGTTATATTTCAAACTACATGGCTAACTTTATTGTAACCCTTCTAAATTGACATGTTAAAATAAATTATCTTTTTTAAATGAAAAAAATGAAAAAAAAAATCCACTCATAAAATGGTTATGATTATTTTATAACGCATTCATTATAAAAAAAAATTAACTTTTAACTTATCATTCTCCAAGGATAACATATTAATGGTTAAATTAAATTAAACATAACATTCTAACCAATTCCATGATATCTTTATGTACACTAATCTCATTGGAATTCAACTTATAATTGAAACATAAAATATAAAAAAATATTCAAAGTTGAAAAAATTAAAAAATGTACAAAGTATAAGTAATATTGAAAAAATGGATAATTGTTATAGAAAGATTTATGTCACCCCATGAAACTTGCTCAAAAGACCTTTTTTGTTTCCCTATGGAGAATTGAAGTTCCTTTTTCCAATTTCCAAAGCTAAAAAACATATTTTTCCACATATACACGCCCTAACAACTATACAACATGTGTATACGCAGGTAGCACCATTATAGCTTGCGTACATCGGGTTTTGTGGCCAAAATTAAAAATGGTGTTGGGTTTCCATGTCACGTCATGATATCCATGATCCTTGACCTTCCATATACTGGAAACGTTCTCACTCAGCCCTTCAATTCCATTTGAAAGTTATAAATGGGTCATATCCAAGTTGTGGAAGAGGGGAGAAGAATTCAACTTTGAGAGCAAAGTTACTATGGTGAAATTATTTAGTTCATATTCAGTCTACATCCCTTTGTCATTTTAAGTCTGAACACATCGTTCAGCCCCCAAGCTCTTCCCTATTTGATGGAGAACCTCATTGTCTCTCTTATATGAGTTTGCCTTTGGTGGAGGATTGAAGTGGTGGATGCCCAACTGGAAGGGACTTAGTTTCTCGGTTCTGAGACGTGACATCACAGAAGTTTGTCATTCATACACTTCTGTTGATCATATTTTAATAGAAATACTCTTTTCTCGTCCAATTAATTTCTTGCAAATATTTGAATTGTTATTCCATGGGCATATTTGTAATGAATATTGGATTATGCTATTATATGTGCTAACTTTATATATTATCACCATATGCTTCCGTATCTTGGTTGTTGAGGACAAGTTGTAGGTATATAGCTTTGAGTTGAGTGCTCAACGATGGTCTTCTTCGAACATCCGTACAAGGTAGGCCATTTATCTTGTCTTCTTATCATTCTTGTTTATATAGCATACTTGAGACTAGAGTTGATTTCTAGAGTCATTGTGTTTGTTTTGGTTTATCCCATGCCATAGAGTGATTTTCCTCGTAACAGAATTGACGACCATACTAGGGAGGAAATATTATTTTCAGGGTTTGGAATGTTTTTCTCCTTTGATTTCTCTCGGTTAGCTTGAGTTGTCTTGTCGTCTGATTTCTTGACAACCTATTTTCGTTCTGAGTCTTAGTTTATTTTCCTTATCCTTCACTTGATAGTGTTTTAATATTTACGCAAATTTTCCCTTGACAAACGCATGCATACGCGAGCTGTTATTAGGGGGCATAGAGATGTGGTTTTTTCTTAAACAATCGCGTACATCATCCTTGTTTTCTTGTTTGTTGGGTAATTTTTTATGGTTGTTGAGTCTTCTTGGGTCTCTCTTATAACTGTTAAGTGCTTGCAGAGTGATACAAAACCTTTATTTGGTTGAATTTTCAGGCGAATTTTTTTCTCATCATCTTTTTCATTGGTTGTTCTTACATCTCAGGCTGAGTGTTTCCTTCTTGATATCCTGCTTGGTTTGTCTCTTTTTGCTTACAATAGAGTTTATATATCAAGTTCTTGTTTAGTCCTTGCATTTTCATTTCTTTATATTTAAAATACAAAAAATACATTTTTCATTATGGGATTTGATCTTTTGGGTTTTTATTATTGATCTTGATACATGTATGGAGAGATTCCATCTTATTTGAAATTGCAAAGGTGAATTGAAAATTACATTTTTGAAAAGCTTACCATTTATTGAGAATTGAAGTTAGACTTTGCATTATATTGATATTCATTTATTTTCTTGCTGAGTCATAACACCATCAATTTCACAACCACATCTTTTGAGTAAACAAATCCACTACAAGTAACGTTGATAAATTTAAAATTGATTAGAAATGATTTTATTTTTCAGGGTGTAAAAACTAGCTTAATATTTAGAGGGTTGGAATATAATTTTGTGAGTAAACTTCTCCAAGGTTATTAAACTCAACATATGTGTTTGACTAAGGGAGTGATAAAATCCATTGTATCATTGGTGACGTCGGGAGGATTTTCTCAGACCGGAGTTATGAACGAGGTTGCATGAGGTTGGTTGAGGACATATCCCTCCAATACCTTCTTAGCATCAAAGCTATTTCTAGGGATCTATTCGTAGATGGGGGTCTTTCTAAATAAATTTACCTCTTTGAGAGGCAGTCCTTTTGATACTTTAGGATTTGTTACCTTTCCCATACGATGGATCTGACTTATGATTGTTTGCATGCACATTGGTTATATCATGGTGGCTTAGTTGCTTGACATAGGTAGCCATATAGGTTACTTGCAGGGGTTATTCTACATGTACCCTATGTCAGATAAGGGTTAGACAACACACAAAATTTATGGAGGATTACCTCTCCAGGGGGATATGACTGACTACCTTGTTAGGCCCACGAGAGCCCTTATAACTGATTCTGATACCTTCGATCTTTTGAAGGGATTCTCGAGCCCCTCTTGGGAGAGGCATACCTGCATTAGTGAGGGGGTCCCCTTTCAACCATTGTATCATGTTTGTGTGCATATTGGTCTTTTTGTTTTTTTAATTGGTGTTCTCTTTGATTGATTAGTTGGCCTTAAATTTTTTTATTGCATCATGAGTCTTCATTTCTATTGTTATTGGAACCCCCGTGACTTCCTCAGTTAGTGCTACTCAACCAATAATATTTTCTCATTCCATGGGAAAAAATCCTTTTGTGTTTACTAGTGGTACGAAAAATCATGATACTCAGTTGACACCTTGGGCCTTTAATCATCATTTTCTTGATATTCTAGACATGTCTTCACACTTTCCATCATTTGCGTCACTTTCTTATGTGAATCCTAGTTTTGGGTTTGGGGGCATGATGCCTCTTTATTCTCCATTTTCGTTTGATGGGAGTCATATCCCTCAGCGAACTCTCATGGTGGGAGGTTGAAATCTTCCTTCCCATAGATCCAATCCTAGCTTCACTTTTCTAGGAGAAAGTGCTCAAATGGGCGATTATTCTGCTTATTACACTCCATCCATCTATCATTCTTCCATTATGTTGGTTCCTACGAATGATTTTCCCATGAAATACTAGCATATATCCTCTGGTTTTTCATTTGGGGGGATTGAGTTTTATAGTATGGGAAACCCCCTTCACAAAGTTCCTTCATCTAGGGGAAACATGTATCCTCACATGAGTACCCATTTTCATGTTTCTTTCTCTTCACAAGAGGATTCCTCGGTGACGATGCCCTTATTCCCCTTTATGAATCAGTTTGTAGGAGGATACTATCTTGCTAGATAGGGCCATGTTGTATACCCAGTGAATAACACCTATTTATGTAAACACACAAAATAACACATCATTATATCCATAATCCCTCATAATCATAATCAAACAACCAATAGTATAATAATATGGATCACTTGCAAGCAAGTGTCCTCAAAGAATAAGTTCTCTTAGTGTGTGCAGGAGAGGGATATTACATACACCCCCTCTTGGTCTAAACTTTGTTCCAAAGTTTCACATTATATAAGTGCCGAAATAATGTGTATCACAGTATCATAAGTATATCTATCAAACAAAAATGGAAACTATTGACGCATAGCATATGCATCCTCCCAGGTCGCCGAGTGTGGACTATAGTTGTCCCACTGGACCTTGACTTGATCTATTGTTCGACGCCATAGCTATCGAATACAATGATCCAGGATGCAGATCGGATCAGCTGTGAGTGCACCCTCATCTGATGCCTGTAAGAAACTCATGTAAATAACATTTGTAGGATCACTAATATAATTTCTCAAAACAAATACGTGAAAAGCACTGTGCATATGCCTCAAAAAATCAGGCAAGGCTAGTCAATAGGCCACAGGCACCTTCCTTTCCACAAATATTGAAAGCTCCCACGAAACTAAGAGAGAGTTTATCTACCTTTTCAAACTTGATTGAACTCTTATGCATTTTCACCCGCAAGAAGAATCGATCACCAAGTTCATAACTACGGTCGACACGGTGCACATCGACATAACTCTTCTGTCGATACTGTGCTTCTTTGATCCTTTGTCGTATTGTTTGAATTTGATCTTCCATTTCTTAGATCACTTCTGGTCCCACGAGGACCCTATCCTCAAGCCGGTCCCAACTCAAAGGCATCCGACATGGTCACCCGTAAATAAAATTGAAAGGCACCATCTTAATGGTGCTTTGGTAGCTATTTTTATATGCGAATTATACCAGTGGAAATAATTCTTCCCAATGCTTATGTTGGTCCATCACGTACATGCGCAACATGCCTTCCAACATTTGGTTTGTTCGTTCAGTCTACTCGTCTGTCTCCAGGTGATACACAGTACTAAAGTTGAGTTGGGTTCCCAAGGCCTCTTGGAAACTAGTCCAAAATCGTTCAGTAAACACCGATCCTCGATCGGATATAATCCTCTTAGGCATTCCATGCAGCCTCACAATATGACTGATGAAAACTCTAGCTATCTTAGGTGCCTGATGCATGGTACACACAAGAATAAAATGAGAACTCTTCATCAGAGTGTCGACTACCACAAAAATCAAGTTGTGTCTCCTTATTGTCATTGGAAAACCAACAATGAAAGCCATCGAAATGACCACCCATTTAGATTCTGGAATAACGTGTGCTTGTAGTAATCTTTCTCTATGTCTATGTTCAACCTTTACCTACTGACATTCTAGACATCTGGCCACATAGTTGACTATGTGTGCCTTCATTCCCTTCCAAAATAATAAGGATTTAAGGTTTGTCCTCATCTTCGTGACCCCCGGGTGAGCCATGTACACTATTTTGTGAGCCTTGTTTAGGATCAAATTCCTCAACTTGTCGTTCGGTGGAACATAAATTTGATTTTTAAATCTCAATAATCCATCGTTGTTGAACGTATATCCTTCAAATATTGGTACCATCATTGTTCTTTTTCTGATAAAATCCTTGACCTCTTTGTACTAGTCATCGTTGCACTGTAAAGTTAGAATATTTTCACGTAGATTCGTCTGAAGAGGCAACACCAAAAATATGCATGGTCTCTGACTCAATGCATTCGCCACTTGGTTCATTATTCCCTTTATGTAAGTGATCTCAAAATCGTACTCGCTAAGAAATTCCGACCAATGCCATTGTCACATGTTGAGGTCACTTTGCGTAAAGATGTGTTGTAGTCCACAATGGTTCATTTTTAGCTCAAATTTTCATCCAATAAGGTAGTGTCTCCAAACTTTCAAGGCATATACAATGGATAACAACTCCAAATCGTGTGTCGCATAGTTTTCCTCATGCTTTCTCAACTTCCTCGAGATGTACGCGATCACTTGACCATATTGCATCAAGACTTCGCCTAAGCCTTCCTTGGATGCGTCAGTGCATACCAAGATGTGTGCATTCATGTCAGAGACCTTTAGTATCGTTGTTGTTGTCAACAACTCTTTGAGCCTCTGAAAGGCTTCTGTGCATTTCTCGGTCCAAACAAACTTCTTGTTCTTCTTCTGCAATTCCATGATCGGATTTGCAATCTTTGAAAATCCCTTGAGTAACTGTCGATAATATCCTGCTAAACCCATCAATCTATGCACTTCTGGCACATTCGTCGGTGTAGTCCTTTCCATAATAACCTTGACCTTTGTTGGATCCATGGTGATACCTTCGTTGGAGATGACATGCCCTAAGTAGTGAATCTTCGATTGATAAAACAAGCATTTAGACAATTTTCACATACAATTTGTTCTCTCGCAGACACTGTAGTACTAAGAACAAGTTCTCGTCGTGCTCCTCCATCGTCCAAGAATAAATCAAAATATCGTTAATTAATACTTGTACGAACTTTTTCCAAGTACTCGCGAAACACCCCGTTCATCAAACTCATAAATACCCCTGGGGTGTTTGTCATTCCAAATGGTAAAACAATAAACTCGTAATGTCCAAACCTCATCTTAAAGGTGGTCTTAGGGATTTCATCCTCCTTGATCCATAACTAGTGATACCCTAATCTCAAGTCAATCTTTGAAAACACCGTCACACCGTTCATATGATCAAACAGATTATCAATCCTCAGCAACAGATATTGATTCTTGATCATTGCCTTGTTCAATTAACGGTAGTCAATGGAGAGTCTCCATGACCCATCCTTCTTTCGTATGAAAATAATAGGAACACCCCACGGTGACACACTTGGATGTATAAGTCTCAGGTCCAACAACTGCTTCAGTTTCATTCTCAACTCTTGTAACTCTGGGGTTGGCATATGATAAGGCATTCTCGCTATCAGTTCAGTCCTCGGTTTTAGCTCTATGGTAAACTCTAATTCCCTTTATGGTGGCATCCCATGTAACTACTCCAGGAAGACGTCTGCAAAATATCTCACCACCGGAACTTGTTCTAGACCTTTCGTTACTCCCTTCTCGTTTAACGCAAGGATCACCTAAATCTTACATCCCTTCAACATGCTCTTTTGTAGCTGCAAGGAAGAGATGGACCTCAGGGAAACTCCCTAGTTCTAACCTACAATCACGCATCTCTGTCCCTCATCATCAAACCATCTTAATTTTTTCATCTTACAGTTGAGTATCACCTCATGCGCATTCCAACTAGTTCATACCGATCCAGACGTCATAAGATACCAAGATCCTGACATACAGGTTGGCCCTGGTGATAAACTCTCCCAACTTAAGCATACAAATTGTAACCTTCCCTCAAACCTTTTGTTTGTCTCCTAAATCCATCTCTACAAATATAAACTCGTCATGTTTGACTGTCTTTACCTTAATCCTTTTTAGCGTTGCACTAGAAATGAAACTCTCACTAGCCTTGGGATCGATCAAAATAATAAGGGTCTAGTCAGCGACGGTACCTCAAGTCTCGAGCACAGTCAACTGGTGATCTTCCTGGTGGTTATTCACCGCTGCATGAATCTAATGGGCCTTGCAAAAATCTGCCACGATAGTGGGTCAGATTGATCCAGATGATCTAGTCCTCTCAACTAGGCAGTCACACTAGTAGTGTGGCTCCCCACATGTCCAACACCCCTTCTTCTGTCCAATACTCTTGGTACCCAAAGTAGAAGCTGATGACCCACTGTCCTAGAATCCTGGTCTGTTCTGTTGAATAGACCGAAACCGTTGTGGTTGTAGTCGACGTTGCTGCTGATGTCATGGTCCTCGGTAAGGAGTCTATCGCTGAGGTACTGTTCGTTGAGGTGTATTTAAAGTCGATCCTATCGGGAAGCCACGGTATACTAGCATCTATCTAGCTAGTGTCTGATACTGCTGCACACCAGATGACACATGCTCTACTAGTATCGCTAGATTCATGCTCTAACCCTTGCCGATAAGCTCCTCCTCCGCTATTAGGGCCTTCTGAACGACATCATGCAAGGTTTGCGGCATCAAAATCCTAACCTTTGCACGAATGTTGACATTAATTCCAAACAAGAACCTGTTGACCTTAAGTTTCTTGATATTAAGGTGCAGAGCATACCAAAGAAACTCCATAAAACGAGCCTCGTACTTGGGCACCGTACGGTCGCCCTGTCGCAAGACGTTGAACTCATTGAGTTGAGGTTCAATGAATTCCTATGATAGGTACCTCTCTCAGAACCGTTCCTTGAACAGTTCCCATGACACGTCTTCGATGACCATGTTCAATTGTGGCAGGAGCGTCTTCCACCATAGAAGAGCACTCCCCTTCATTTGAAGGACCTCCATGTGGACCTTCATGTTGGAGGTATAGTCGCGAAGTGCAAAGCACATCACCATATTCTCCAACAATGCATCGGTGGCTGCGTCATCTGGGGCACCAAAGAACTTGGAAAATTTGACCTTCTGTAGTTCGCGATGAATGCTACTAGTACAGACCAGAGCGCGCAGTGGAGTCTCAGGGGGTGTCGACGCCCTAGAATCATCTCTGTCCAAATGACTGATCAATTCCTCAAACATCTGTTGAAAGGACCTCATCAATCCAGCCACATAACCCACCGCTATATGTTCTTGCATGATAACCTCCTCATCTCCCCGGGGGTTAGACCCCTCAGGTGTGGATGCTATTGGAGGCGTCGCGCCTCCTCCCCTAGTACCCCTTCGTCTGCCTCCATGACGTCCTCTAACCATGATTACTTGCACAAATACAAATCAAATTAATTAGCAACCTTATAATCAGAAATGAAATCAACAAAAGTCTTAGTGATCCCAAGTCACGGGTCGAACCCGCTCTAATACCATATGTAATGACACTAATCATTACGACTACAAGCGAAAAAAAAAGTGCATTTTTTTTTTCAGACAGGAAGGAAATGACGAAAACAGTTAAAATACACAACCTGATGACGTAAACCATGCATGTAGATCATAAAACAAACAACAACGAATCTACACACTAGCACATCGAGAAACTAGGCGAAACATGCACAAATAAAAAAGAAAAAACGATTACCTGCCCGACACAACCCGACAACGCATACCAGCTAAAGGACATCGTCCACAATCCTGACACAATGACCTTGATGACTAGTAACTAGAAACCTATATGGCGCACAAAACCAAATGCATGAAGGCATTACAACCCAAGCACCAACATCAACTACAATGAACAAACACCCACAACAGGAAGCACAAACTACGACTAGGTTATCGTTCGAATCTATCCATCATGGAATGCAGTGATCCCCTCATCATGAATCATGTTGCCCCAAGGTTATAGTCCTGACGGTAATGCTGACACAACCTAACACACCTGGAAAGAAACTGACAAAAATACGTGAAGACTATACCCACACACCCAAGCAACAGTCGACAAGATGCAAGGTGACATCACACAAATTAGGTTGCACAAGATGTTAAACTATTACGCCGTTAACCCATAACCCATTAACTGTTAATCATCATGTCTAAGTGTGAAAGAGTGAACTATTATCGACAAAATTTAATCTATTGAGGCAGAACTCAAAGGACCGATGTGTAAGACGGATAAATGAACTATCACTATATAAAGAAAAATAATTAGGCTATGGTTTGCATAGGTCATAAGATGTTATAATACCATGGACACATAAAGGAAATAATTCTAAGGGTAGTAAGAATCTCCACCTTCCTTGGAACCAATATTTTTAAAACTATTCAACATTTAATCTCTAGAGGAAAGTTTCACTGTGTAATTATATTAAATGAAACTTTACTCTCTACAAATAATTCTCTAGTAGCAAAATCATCGTGAGATTATAATCGGAATGGAATTTCAACTATATAATAAATTTTTGCGCGCAAGTTTCATTGGGTTAAATACATTTAAAAAAAAATTAAACTCTGCAACTATATAGTTGCCCTGTGCAATTCCCTAACTAGATTCACTGTATTTTCACATCACCAGGTATAGTTGTCCTTAATCTCCCAATTCATTGTTGTCTTTTAATATTATTTTTAATGTCTTTTAATACATAATGTTGTCAAAGGAATTAACAAAATAAGAATTTAACAGTGAGTTAATGATACAGTTAGTTGTCTATTTAAAGGAATTAACAACATTGTTGTCTATAAACTAGGAAGTAACCAAATCGTTGTTTAACAATATGATAGAAGTCACCATCTATTAACAACTTCTTGCCATATATAGTCATAAAACTCTATCCTTTTTTAGCTAAAGACGTGGTCATCTATAATGGACTACATGAGCCTATTATATATATAAAAGAAAACACAGTAAATACGCTACTCATATACATGAGCCTGTTGCATAAATAAAATAAAACACAGTAAATATGTTATAGTATCACTATATAATTAACTACATGAGATTGTTGTATATATATGAAGTAAAACATAGTAAACATGCTACCCATATATAGTAAAAGAAAACACAGTAAATACGCTACACATATACGCAGAAATACGCTACCCATTATCAAGAGGATACACAACCCATTACACACTCCATTACACAGTAATTATGCCCACCATTATCGACATACAAGCAATAAATTCACCCACCAATTACACAGTCAAACACATCAATCAAATCGATGTCCTTCATAAATTTCGGGGATATCGTTGTTAAATACAAACTATATCAATTTCGTGATGTGAACATGAGAAAAGAGAATTTGAAGTGCTTAAAAGAATTTCGATTGAATTGTCTAGATTAAGAATTAAACTGTCCAAATAAGAAAATCACAGAGTTGAAAAAGGTCATGAATGCTGAGTTAAAAAGGAAGGCGCCGAATTAAACATGGTAAATTCTCTTTGTTAAATCACCTTCTTTTTTTAAAAAATGGGAGATAAAACTGAAACAAAAATACATAGGTGGGAATCGCTCTATAAAATTTTGCTACATACTAAAACAAAGATACTGCAACTAAATGAAAAGGGTGGCCAAGCCATCCATGGGTTGCCTACGAATAGGTCACCAGCTAGGAATCCTGGACGAAATCACTGTCAAGATGGTATGTGTTTAGGGCAAGTCCAAAATCATGGTCAGGCATTAAAAAGGGGGTGTAATGTGCGCTGATTTTTAGCCAAATAGAAACACAGGCTAAATCATGGTTTGAAAATGCTGGTTTAATAAATTCATGTTCCAAAACATTTCTAGCTCAATAAAATTGTGGTTCAAACAACAAATAAAAAGTGGTTACAATATAAAAGTTTTATTGCTAGTAAAACGAATTCAAGGGGGCGCAAGAAATGGTTGGATCAACAGTAAAATGAAATCATCCATATCAATGTTGTCACATTAAAACGTAGTCAACATATACATTAAAAAAATTTCAATCACATAATAACAACGTTGATATTTGACCCATCAAAGAGATCGAAACTGTCATTAAAATCGTCAAGAATAAAGTGCCCTCCAAAAACGTAGAGGTGGTATTAAAAACACAGAGAGTATTAAGTTGGCCATGGAGAGAAATGATAAACAATGTGCAGAGAGTAGTAATGTATATGGTTGGGAAACAATTATGCTTTTCTCAGCATCCACGCAAAGAAAAGCAGGGCATTAGAATCTATAGGTCTATTTACATCAAAGTGACGACCATTGATTCACCTCCTAGACGACTCCTCAGGCATGGACTGATGATCTAGGGATAAGGATGGAAGATAAAGCATAATATTTTCATAATAATCAATAAAACAAAATAGTATAGTCATAACAATCAGGGATTGGGTTTCCAAGGAAATCAATTCAAAGCAACGAGCGTAAAGCTATGATGACTTTAAGTTCTCGATTAAAAATGATGAGTATAAAACATTTCTTTACACAATATAAGTACAGTAATGAAAGCGCAACAACAATAATAATATACCATTCAAATAAATACATGCGTACCATAGCCCAAGGCGATAGGTCCGAGTCATTGTCCCACGCGTGCTCTGTCCATCTCCCGCTTTTCGATCGATGTGACTTCACTGGTACCTCCCACTCAATGCTATGAGTACTCTTCTTCCCCATGAGCCCCTCGAGCCACAAAGGGGTGACTCACACTAAACCATAGAATCGCTAGCACCCATCTCGCCTCTCAAGGTCGAACTACCACTCGTTACTTGAGCTAGGTAACCTAACTCCCACAAGAAAGTCAGTCAAAACAAAAATTCCGCAACATAACGTTACGCATAAAGGATGATATCCTTACTCCTCCTCCTCCATCCTTTTTATAGATTTTTTAAGTGATTTCTTTCCCAAATTCCCATTTAATTTATTTTTCATTAATTTAGTTCATAAAAACCTCCCCCATACACATGTCACCCATCGCCCTAGTTGCACCAAAAATAATTTCATTAATGATTTAATTATTCCTATTTATTTTAAGTTTCCCTCTTTTCCTTTTTTATCTAAAACTCAAATTAGCAAGCGTAGAAAAACCACCTTTTACCCCTTTTTATTTTTAATTAATAAAATTTAATTAGCATATGGAAAATAACAATCATTTCCCTTTTAAAATCTTAATCCAACAAAGTAATTTGATTTTAATAAATTAATTGAATTTCTTACCCCCTTTTCATCACATGTTTAATTGTGATTATTTTTTGACCAAAAGTGTCACTTAGACCTAAATTTTAATTTCCTAGGTTGGGCGACATTTTTATTAGGGAAAAAGTGTTTTTAAATCTTACTTGACACATCATTTGTTCTAAGGCTGTCTAGGTTTATTCACTTATAACATAGTTACCAACTTAATGAGAATTGTGTCCTCAAAACGAGAACTCTCACCCAAAAAACCAATATTTTTCCAAAACAAACATGAAAATCAACCCCCAAATCAAAAAGTGGTGCTACTGATAGCACCATTTTTTCAAATGTCGTCAAAATTACAACATTTTTCAAACATGACCTTCAAAACGCATACAATAGCTCATAAAAACCTTCAAATCGACACCTAAAAAAAAAATGATGTTACAATTTTTTTTTTCTTTTTTTTCAAAACGTTAAATTTATAGATATTTTGAAATAATATTTTTAGTATTGAGTACCATTGAAACCAAAACCCCAAAATCAACCATCAAATTGAAATGTACTGCTACCGGTAGAACCCATTTCAAAATTGGGGTATTAAAATGACATTTTTTTAAAGTGATAATCAAAATCAAACAATCATCAAATCAACCCTTAAATGCTTACTTTTAAAATCTCAGTTTATCACGCCAAACACAACATAATACATAATACCATGAAAACAATACATTTAGAAATATATAATCAAAACCCAAATTTGGAAAAAAAAAACATTAAAAAAAAAGTGGATAAAAACAAAAACTAAAAAATAAAATTAAATTTTCCCACAATAATTTTTAAAATATATATATTTGTTTTTGAAAAAAATAGTAAAAACTTCATTAAAACGTAAAAATAAATAAAAAAATTATGAAAAAAAAACAAAAAAAAATAGTAAAATCATGTCAAAATTCAAAAAAATCTAAAAACAAATCTATTTTTTAATTTTTTTTGTAAGTAAAAAGGAGGTGTATCCTTCTATATTAAGTGGCCAAAAAAAGTACAATTGTGCTGAGGCTTCCATTTGTGCAGCCGTTTTATCGGAAACTAGCACATTTGGCAGCCAATGTTGTTCCAATCAAAAGTGGGCGGTCTGCCATCTTTCTTGCCCATATGAAACTAGGGTAGATGACATTCGATAGTCTAAATTGTGTCCATGGTTTTATAGTGAGAACCTAGAAGCCTAAGGCATATCCCTGAGGAGTAAAACTAAACTAAACATAATCATAACCATGGTGATTAACCAGTGGCCATGTTGGGCTCGTCCTCTTGTTCTCCTCCTCTAGCTGGAATCACGAACAACTGCACGTAGGTTGGGCATTTATGCTCTGTTGGGGCATTGGAAAACATGTCGTAAAGCATGTCCAGTCATTAGATCATGAGGAGGAAACGGTGGACTTGGTCCACCATCTGTCCCCGCAAATCAAGCAAGAGTTCCAAGTGCTCCTGTTGGAGGAAAGGTTGAGGGACATGCCACTGTTCATGCATGGATGAAATGGGAGGTGGCAACATGACCTTGCTACCCTCCATCCTCTTGCCTCCTAGCCTGTTCTTCTCAGCCTTAATTGGGACTGCCTCCTCTTGTTGTTCTCCGCTTGCTCCTTCATCCTCACAGCTTCCCGTCCCTATGTCCAAGGTGTGTCTAGCCTTAGTTGTGGCCGCCTAAGAGGCCATTTCTTCCGGTATGTCCTCATCTATGTAGAAGGTGGGGAAGTCATTGGAATTATCTGCTCCTCTGTCGATCCCTGGTTTCTTCCCAGAGGCTGTCAAAGTGCCTTTTTCCAGAAAATGACTCATGGGCTACCAATTATCAGGCACAATGAATAAAAGATGCTTTGGAGGAGCCTAAATTGGATCCTCCAGGAAAATATCCTCCACATATGCCATGGGAGGGAATCTGGCCTCATTTTTTCTACGCACAAGATGGGTGGGAGCCATCAAGAGTGCTCGCTCCATTCGTTGTAACCTCTGATGGCGAGCGGCATGGGTATACCAAGCAGAACCACGATGTGGTTTCCCTCTTTCTCGAGGCATCAGAGTGAAAGATCAGATTGTAAAAACACAGAGGGTGATCTGATTAATGCACCAAAGCTTGCAATTGCAGTGATGGTGTAGGGAGAAAACAAACTGAGTGCATCCATGTCTCAGCCTGTTCAAAAGTAGAGGGAGCGACGGGACATCCTCCTCCATTAACTCTATCACCTTGAATGCTTGCAGGACCAGACTGTTCTCGCGAGGGAGAGATCCTTTGTCTTGAGAACGACGGTTGGGGCCATCTCCCATCTTTAATGCTGAGGGGTTGGGGGTCGGCCTACCACATTTAAGGCCAGGCCCGGTGCCCTTCCAGGTGCCTGGAATACTCGACGTGTCACCCCATCCGGAGCTAAAATAAAAAAATATAAACAAAACATTAAAATCCAAAAAATTTAATTGCAAATTAAAAAAAACAAACAAACCAATCTATACAATATATCTATATAACCATATTATATATAATTATATATTACATAACTACATTATATATAGTTAAATATATAACTATATATAATATAGTTATATAATATATAACTATATATACTATAATTATATACTATATAACTATATTATATATAGTTAGAACTATATATAATATAATTATATATTATATAACTATTACCAATGAATTCAATTTTGTGAATGCATTTTAATTCATGAACTAATTATTACCAATGAGCAAAGTTGACCATAAACAAAGGATTAAAACAACCCACAATTCGATTTGCTAAACATCACATGCCATTCATATGTGTCAAAGCATTAAAAGATTACCCACCAAGCATGATGACTTGGCAATACTGAAATTAAACCACAATAATTTAAAACAAAACTATGGACAGACTAGTAATCGGGCCCTTGAAGTTTTGATATTGTTCCTTCAACAATTGAAACGACCACACAAAGTTATCATTGAATGAAGTTCTAAAAGGGCGAGTTAGATAAAGAATTGTTCTCTACTGAAATGACTCGTAAGTAGGATGCCAAAAACTAATCCAAAATGTAGTTGTCCAACCCGAGTACTACCAAAGTTCTAAGTGTTGTGCTTCTGTGGGGTGATGTCGAGCATTGCTCCAGCCTCACGTAGGAAAGGGCCAGGTCCTATGGCACCCATGGGACCTGGACCTTTCCCACGTGGGGGATGGGGGGATTCCCAACATCGCCCCCCGGTCGTCCGTCCAATAGACAACCTGTGTGCAGTCAATGTAAAACGTACGATAGGTGAGTGCGCAAATCTCAATATCCACAAGTTGAGTGGGTGAGTTGCTAAAAAGAAGTGTTCCATGGTGTAGATAGTAAGTAATATGAAAACACTGGGCTTTTGGCCCTTTGCAATACTCGACAAACTGCATATGGTCAATCCCCCAGGCAACTGTATTTGCCTTCATTGTGTTAAAGATGCGGTTTGTCTAGGTTTTCAGGTGAAGAACTCTGGAAAAAAGGTGTATCCCAAGAAGGGTATGCAAAGATTTCAGAGATGCTTTACCATATACCTTTATGACGATGACCACCAAATTCTGCGGCTCATTATAGCATAACATCATTGTGTTGTTCATAATCATACCAACTTGGTGGCCCAACACTTTCATATTTCCTTTCCAGTTGGTGCAACTAATATGGAGCATAATGTGGGGAGCACTTCGACGATGATAAAAATGTGACGGATTGGTGTGACTCATTATTGAGAATATATTTTATGCTTAATATCATTATATTATTAATTTTTTGTTTTAAATTTTAATTAATTTTCATTTTTTTAATAATTTTTTTTTTTTTTAATGTAATTTTGTACTTTTTAAAAGTTTTTCTTTTATTTTTATTTTTTTTAATTTTGTATTAAATTTCTTAATTTTAGGTGTTTTAATTTATTTTTTTATATATATTTTTTTATTTTTTTATTGGGTTTTTGTTAAGTTTTCTAAAGTTTTTGGACTATAATTGTTTTTTTTAATTTCTCATTCAAGCTTAGTTTATATTTTTTTGTTTTTTTTCCACTTTATTTTTTAAGATTTTCTTTCATTTGGTAATTATATAAATTTGTTTTTTATTTATTTTTTCTTTCTTTTTAAATTTCAATTCTTTTATTTTTCTTAGACTTTTTTTAATTTTAATTTATCAAAAAAAAATTCAATTATATTTTTTTGCTAAATGTTTAAAAATAGTGTTATTTAACTACACTGATTTTCTATCTATTAAAGTAAAGGTAAAAAATGTGTTAAAAATGATATTTTCCACTATATTTTAAAAAGTATGGAACCAAAAATTAACTAAGGAGACGAAAAATCATATTTTCAAAAATGTAAATGGTAAAAAATATTTTAAGATTGAAAGAAGCATGGAAAAATGTCTAAAAACACTGTTGATAAAAACAAAATAATTTTTTTTGAAAATAAATGAAAAAACAAGCATTTAAAAAAAAAAGTGGAAACAATATGTATGAAAAAAATTAAAATATCAAGAAACTACCTAAAAATGGAAGGGTGCTACCGGTAGTGCCATTTTTAAAAACGTGGTAAAAACTTGACCCCACAAAAAACTAGAACTCTGTAGAGTTCTCGCTAAGTTGGTAACTATGTTTTATCAATTGAAAATGCGATGTGCCCTTCAGGACGCACTAGGTGCTCCAAGGGTGCCACTCGCCTCTTTCCCTTTTCATTGTGTGATGTTCCCTTCAAGATGCACTACACATTCTAAGGGTGCCACTCGCCTCTTTCTGTTTTCATTGCGCGACGTGCCCTTAAGGACGCATTACATTCTCCAAGGGTGCCACTCACCTCTTGAATGACTTGGTACACATCAAAAACCCATGGAGTCAATACTTCGTCATGTGATATTGTGGGAGACTAAGGACCTCTAAGGAATAAGGCCCCTACCTTATTGCACACCCCTTAAAATCATTGTGAGCGACTATCACAGTCTACCCTCACAACATCGTGGGTCTTCTCGAACAAGGTGATCGTTAACCTATAGTTCGGGCCATGACGAAAGTGCTAGTAGGTTTTGTTAGGGCTTTTTTTCACACCTCTCCCTCAAAGTCTCTGGTTGTCGTGCGTGACCCCTCTACTCTACATGTGAGTCTCGTCAGCAAGCTATCGTCATCTTACATCATCAAAAAATCATATCAGCAATAATAATCAGTCATCATAACATATATTTAGATGTACATATGTCATATCAACAACAATCAAACCCCAATAGTACACTCCCTGACTCAATCCAGAGTCCAAGGGGTTTCATCGATGCCTCTACATCCTCGAGGTCCAAAGTCCTCCACACTCAGGAGAACCCAGTCAATAGCACCTGTCTATCTAAATACACAAAATAACACATCATAATATCCATAATTCCTCATAGCCAAAATCAAACGACCAATATTATAATAATCTGGATCACTTGCAAGCAAGTGTCCTCAAAGAATAAGTTCGTTGAGTGTGCGCAAGAATGGGATGTTATAGCATAGAGGTTATAAATATATGTATATATATAACATATAATTATATATGTTATAAAAAATAACAAAATCCATGATGTATATGGTGGTCTATGGGAATGGAACCCCCAACTTGCCAACTTTAGCAAAGGCCTAAAACACCTCCCCTAACCAACTATCCACCAATATTAGTTGGTTACAACTACATTCTAATTATAATTAAAGTCATCCACTAATTTCAGGATTTGGTTACATAACCAGCCAAATCGCACTTAATGTATGCCATAAATTTTGGAAACAAGGTTAAGGGAGCACCTTATTTAATGATGCGCAACCCAACACATTGTACACACAATTTCATGCATAGTTTTTCCTCGTAATGTGTGTCTAGGGAACACGTCACTTGAGGTAACACAATAAAGCGTGTCAATGGGTACCTTGACATAATTTCAAAGATTTTATATCAATTTTGCACGATTGTTTGCCAGGAATTTAACGATGCACTCTATTTCTGCATTTGAACATCATATTTTTGGACTGTCTTCAAAATTGTGTTTTTGTAAGCCTATATTGTAATGTAATTTGGAATTTTTAGATGATAAAGAATAGTCATACTGTTTAAAGGGACTTCAGAGATGTAGTTATGTATGTCAATTATACATGTATTTTGAGTTCTTTTACTTTGTGTTATCTCATGTACATTTCAAGTTATTCATCAGTTTATGGGTTTATGGACAAATAATACATTCACATGATATTTTGCAAATAGTCAAGCGATCTTCAATTTTCTGATTCTAGTCGGATGTTTATGTGTATTTAATAATTAATTGGAATGTAAGGATTTTCGGGCTGAATTGGTATCATAGTTTTATTGATATTTCAAACCAAGTTGGTATCAAAACTCATTTGGTATTTTTGGATCAACAAAGAACACGACAAAGAGAATACACAAATGAAAAGAGTAGAAAACCAAAAACAAAAAACCGAAACCGAAATAAAAAAATGAAACATCATCTCTGCAAAAATTTAAAACAATGTATTTGAGATTTATACCTCTGGATTTGACTGCGGTGGTCATATCTTGGGAAAACAAAATCATTTTCGAGTGAAAAAAAAAATGTTCCTCATTGTAACAAACACCCTAGATGTTATGGAATAGTCCTCTCAACCCATAAATGTACATAAATGACAGAAACCAGAGATGAGTCAATACAACTTCATTATATCGATCTACAATGGGAATGGGTCTTCACATGCACTTAAATACCATGTTCGACAATAAAGGTATTCCAACAGAGGACATAAACCTTCAAGACCCACTTACACAACTATATCAAAGATCAACACACCGATTTTTTGACATGGTAAAACCCCTAGAAGGAAACATCCACAACCCCAACCAATGTGGCCACTTGGAGCAATTTATTAATGCAAAAGAAAAACTTTAGAGAGATATTTACAAGAGAGTTTCTCACAATCGATCATCGGAAAATAACCCTCCATGCTCTTTAAATAAATATCATGGATCAATCGAATGTTTTGATACAAATCAATGTAGCCATTAAGATAGAGGAGAATATGAACCATTAGATCACTCTATGTTGAGAAAATATCATGACCATCGAATTACATAACTACAAATGCATACTAAATAAACACACTGAGAAACACACTTTTACCTAACGACACATTAGACCAATTTGACCTTAACTAACTCCTAAGTGTCTAAATATCCTAACAAACTAGTCTATATATATGTCAATCTTCAACTTATACATACATTTATTTATTATTTTTAGATGATATATAAACCTATAAGATCTTTATTAAATCCAAATCATTTTTCCATTCAAAGAAGTCACGAATACATTTAGAAATACTTTTTAAAATTTCAATTTAGGAAAAACTATTTTTTTCAAAATATAAAGTTCAAAGATCTATGATTTCTTATGTATTCATCTTTCTTTGTTGATGTCATCACTCATTCCTTAATTTCTTTTTGCTATCTTCTTTGTCTTGTTCTTACTAAGTTGTTCCTTTTTAGTGAGCATTTTATTTAAACACTCAACTTCTCCATTTGCTTGTGAGTGGTATGGGGAGTTTTTTCTATGATTTATCATAAACTTACGTTAAAACTTTTATGGGTGCAAATTTACATTAAAAATTCCATGACGTTGGTCACTAATTATTTTTATTGTTAGGGGTAGTCAAATCTAGGGATGTTGTTTTGTATAGGAACTTTTCCACCACGTATTTAGTGCAATAGTCAATTGGCTATGCTTTATCCCATTTGGTTAAATATTGTCATATACTGAAGAAATTTGTCAATTGACTCTACTTTATCCCATTTCGTTAAATATTCTACTTGATGATGTATTCAACATGACTTGTTTTTCCTTTTGTCTAAATTAGTCTTACTAAGTCCATTACCAAAGTATCAAATGGAAGACTTGAATTGATGGACTACAAAAAACATTTCATATATTTGTTTCTCCATTTCCAATTCCATGTCTCTTGTGTTTGTTATGAGCATCATTGTGAGAAAGGAGGAACAAAAACTTTGGGAATTAGAGATACTGGGCTAGTTGAGCTCAAGAGAGTGTCGTTTTGAGTGATTTTATGATGGATGATGAATAATATGGAGAGGGCATAGCGTTTGTTAAAATTTTGAATTATCATTGATAGAATAAGTCCAAGAACATAGTCATAGCATAAGAGTGGTACTTGTGAATACACATTGTAAATGCATACCCTTGTATATGTAATCTAAAATCTGAATGACAGTGAGTAGACATTTTATGCATATTCTGTGGTTCTTTGAGACTGTCTTGAGTATGATTTTGTGTTTTTCTTGCATCACATATTTGTGGATTGAGTCTTGCATGTTAAATTTGATTAGGGTTCACAACCTACTATTGTTGTATCACAATATAATAATCCATTCTCCATTATTGAAGGCACACGTTGACCATAAGAGGCCTAAAAAAAACTTGATATCCAATGGGATTGATACTAGGTGATCCATATTGTATAGTTAAAGGAGGACTAACTGTGGAAGGGAATGGTACTTGATACTTAGAAAATTTCGAGCTAATTAGATATGCCATTCCTTAAAATAATAGGGATTTCCCAAGATTGATCAAAGCCTAACTAGAAATGAGAGGATACATACATTGATAATGTCAACAACAAACAAAAAATATTTAATAATGGATGGAATGGGGTAGGAATGAGTGATTGTGCTCATGATGGAATGGGATGTGAACCAAGAGATGAGGAATGGCGCTTTAAGGTCGTTAGAAGGAGCACCATATATCATAAAAGAGGAGTTTCCATTAGGAGTGCATAGTTAGACAATCATTAAATACCATGCTTGTGTCATCTCTTCAAAATCACATGAATACCGTTAATCACCCTTAATTTGACACATATGGAATGATAGGCTCAAGGGATGTGAAGGGGAATATTAATGTACTTGAACAAAATATCAACATAAGAATATTCCACTATAATAACATAACATGCAATTTCACATAAATAACAATTAAAAAAAATGATAAAGACATAAATCTATTACCTTTCATTAATTATAAGAATAAAAGTAAAGTTTTTTACTTTAAAAAAAATACTTTTTATTTTTTAAAACTAGATTATTTCTCTTAATCTTCATAACATAAATTTATAATTTCTAAGTATTTGCAACTAAAAGACATCGGAATTATAAATAATCGATACATATTTAAAATAGATTTATAATGATAAATTGATACATCGTGTGAAAAGAAAAGTTTCCAGGCGAGGCTCGTCGCTTTGGTGAACAAAATGATAAATTGAATACACGACATGATTGTATTATTTTATGTGGTGTGTCTATTTATTCGAGGACAGAGTGCATATCACACTTTTGTTGTTTTCAGTAGAACCAAACATAGGTGCACTCGCATGCTCCAAGCTCCAGCAAAAATGGAATGTACCGAGAATCCTTAAGAAAAGATCGATTGGTCTTGCGCAGCAAATAATGTAAACATTAGAAGACAAAATAATTTTCCATCATTAGAATCTAAATGGAGGAACAGTCAGGAACCATTAGAATCTAATAATGGACAGAAAGACAAAACTCTTGGTCTTGTCATGAAGGAGAATTCCAGAGAGCATTGTCTAGTCATGACTTGACCTGATTAGACAGCGAAGGCTGAAGAAACTTATTCGCATCAGCCTTTAGACAGCGAAGGCTGATCGATTTTGTTTCGCAAGAAGTGGGCCTTTATGCAAATTATCCTTCATGTTGTATGTGAAAGTATAGTTATCTTAGAATTTGATAAGTTGAAAAAAAAGTATTGAACTTTGTCAGTTCTAAAAATATACGAAATTATATTTAGATATTATTGCACAGATAGTAGGAAGGAGGTGCAATTAACTATGGGAGAAGGTGCAATTAACTTTAAGAAGGTGTAATTAACTATGGAAGGAGGTGCAATTAACTTTAAGAAGGTGTAATTCATTACAATTTTATTTTTGTGTTGGAAAAGTATTACGATTTTTTTTTTAAGATCATCATAGTTTTATTGAATTAAAAGATTAACAAGATTGATAGTTACCATAGTTTTATTGAATTAAAAGATTAACAAGATTGATAGTGTGACAAATCTGTTGAAATTGAATTTTAATTTGGTTATATGTTGGACAATCTAAGAGAAATTATTTTTCATCTTCAACCCTCTTAATCTCACACAGATAACAAACTCTATAATATACAAATATAAATATAAATTAAAAAATGTTCTATATAAAAAAAAATGTTTTATATATTAAATGAAAAATAATAATTTTATATATAATATAAACATTATTATTATTATTATTATTATTATATATATATATAATTATTCATCTGAACTGTTAATCTATTAATTCATAACAGAAATAAAATTTGCTATGGTGAAAACATTTTTTATTAAATAACTTTTTGAATCAATATTTGGTTGAACAACTTTTTTCCTTGACATCAATTTAGTCAAAATGTCTTATCTATCCCTCGTTGTAATTTAACCTCTTGTCTCCAGGAAATTCAAATCAATAATTAAGCGAATACTCACTAAAATGTTCATTGAGAATGAACGAAAACATGAACAAAATAAGTTTGAGAATGAACGAAAACATGAACAAAATAAGTTTGAGAATGTGAACACTGCCATTATTTGTTTACAAATCCATAGTTAAGTGTGTTTGGACGGGTGCTGAATAGAGAATACTTAGGAGCGTTGCAGCTGAGAAGCATAGAAGAGAATAAGTGTAGTACATCCATTGAGAATGAATGAAAACATGAACAAAATAAGTTTGAGAATGTAGACTTAGACATTATCTGTTTAGAAATCCATAATTAAATGTGTTTGGACAAGTATGTTTGGACGGGTGTTGAATAGAGAATACTTAGGAGCGTTGCAGTTGAGCAGCAGAGAAGAGAATAAGTGAGTACATCCATTGAGAATGAATGAAAACACATCAACAAAATAAGTGTGAGAATGTAGATTTAGACATTATCTCTTTAAAAATCCATAATTAAATGTGTTTGGACAAGGGTTGATTAGAGAATACTTGTAGTGTTGTAATTAATCATAGAATATTTGTAATGTTGTAGTATAGTAGAGAAGTGGCATGGAATAACCACCTAATGGTTTATAGTATACACCAATAATAAATTATAAATGGTTTATGGTTTTACAATGCTTATTTATTGAGTTATACGGTTGGAGGAAATCATAGAGAGTGAGTTTAATCCTCGTGTTATGGTGTCAAAATTTAAATTTCTCAAGAATTAGGCCCCTACTCAATCAACAATAGAGACCAAAAAGACTTTGTATTATAACCATTTGGTTGTTGAATAATACATTAAGTGTTCTTTAGATTGTGGGTTTTTTTTTCTTAAAGGGTTTTCCTGGAAAATCATGTTTGTTGTTTATTTAATTTTTGCAACTATTATATTTTTAGATGATTCACATTGTTTTCTCATAGATTAGTGTAGAAATTGTATTGCTCACCTATTCTCCCTTTCATTTGGTATAGGATCTTGATAACCTCAACTCCAAGGTGTTAGGCATAGGTTTGATTGATCTAATCATTGTTGGAGTGGGATCTTGCGCATAAGGAAATTGTGTTGCATGGAAATGGCAAGTTTATCTAGATTAGAAATGGAAAATTTTAATTGCACTCAATTTATGGGTGGTGTTGGAGAGAAAGAAAAGAAACCTTATTATACATTGTTTTCCCTATTTTTTATTATTGAAATTTTTTGAAGAAAAAAATGCACTATATATATGGAAGAATTTGAGGGATTTCTATTAAGCTAAATCCTTTGTCAATAAACTTTTTATGTGGAAATTTTGTTTTCCTTGAGAATGGGTGATGGTGATTTTGTAGCTGAGCACCTAAATTCATTTAATACTATTGTGACCTAGTTGATTTTAGTTGAAGTGAAGATAAATGAGGATCAACCTATGACATTTTTGTGTTACTTTCCATATTCATGGGAAAGCTTGGTAACGACCATTGGAATCACTATGAATAAATATGTGCTTTCTATTAGAGGAAGTGAGGTGAAAAGATTCAAAATCCACCAATAAGTACTTAGATGTTCATGGAAGATAGAAGGAGAAAGGAAAGAAGAGATAAAATTGTAGATCCAAATCTTGTGGGAGACATAACTCTCCTAGAAAGTTCAAGGAAAAATGTTTGAACTGTGGCAAGGTCGAGAATTTTATAATGTACTGCATGGAAAGAAGAATAATAATAAGAAGGAAAATAATGATTATGTTGATGAAAAAAATCTCAAGCAGATGATGAGGATGAATTTTGTTGCACCTTTGGTAACCTATTCAAGGCACAATGCATGGATTATAGACTCTACTTCTTTCTTCCATATGACATCCCATCATCCCTAGTTTTGAATGTATGAGAAATATGATGTTGGGGATGGTATACCTTGGTGATGAATGTCCTCTTAGACTAGTTGGTTGTGTAATATTCATGATTAGATTCCTTGATACCATAGTAAAGGGGATCAATGGAGTTTTACACATTTCGTCTCTAACACAAAATTTACTACGAGCAAGCACACTAAATGACACAGATGAGTAGGTTGTTTTCTTTTAGAAAGGTTGTAATATGTTCTAAGGAGATATGGTACTCGCTAAGGGTGTTTGTGTGGGAACTATATTCCAACTTGATGCATGAACTATTCAGTGTAATATTTCTTCCAATTTTTTAGAAAATATATCTATAGGATCTACAACTTCAGAATCATAACCTCCTAATGATACTCTTTCTTCAAAAATCAATTCAACCATAGAGAATACAATGCTATGAAACTAAATATTCGGCCATATAGGTGAGAAGGGCCCCTTGAAAAATAAAAATATTGTTGATCGATTGAATGATCAATCTCCTGAGTTTGATTTTTGATAACATTGTGTATATGTAAAACACAATCGTGTTCAATTTATTCTTGTTTGCACAAATCTTTTAGGTTGTTGGAGTTGATTCATTCTGATGTATTCAATCAAGTTAAAGTTTCTTTGATTTCTAAGGATATGTATTATGTGTCCTTCATTGATGACTATTCTAGAAGGATATGTGTATATTTTCTTAGAACTAAATATTATTTTTAGTGAGTTTGAGGAACCTAAAGCTCTCTTTGAAAATAAGATTAGTAGGAAGATTAAAGTATTGAGGACTCATAATGGTGGAGAAATTTTTTCTATAAAGTTTGATATATTTTGAAAGGAGAATGTGATCCATAAATGGTAGGCCTAAGGCATGTCTATATAACCAACAAGGATTCTATTTCCAAATAAAATTATTCTTTCTATATTGATCTTCTTCGAATTATTGTAATCCATACAATATGTCACTAAATAGTCTAGTCGACCAAAAGATGGGCTAGTCGACCACCCAATAGATGGGCTGATGAAATGACAAATAAGAGAGAGATATGATAAGGGAAAGTTGACTATCCACAGTTGGGGTCGAAATATGAAAGTCAAGTCTAATGAGTGATAGGGAAAACAACCACTTGCAAGTTGAGTTGAGCAATGAGGGGTCGGTCAATTAGGTTGCTAGTCAGGTTGAAGACTATCTCGTCAACCAAAGAAGGAGGATTGACCCAATGAAAATCCTAGTCGAAAGGAAGGAGGATCTATTCAAATATGCATCGTTGTGAACTGAATACAGATAAGGAAAATGACAAAAAAATGTGCAGGCAGAGTAACTCGGTGGAGCAAGTCTACCAAACAGTCCAAATGACTATCTAGATGGAGAATAATTTAATATTCCATGACAACTTTAATATGTTTGGGGAATTTTGAAACCCCACAATAAAAAAAACTGCATAGGTGTGATTTCCATATCCCACACAAAGTAAAAAACATCTAGGAGTTTGAAAATTCAGTCACACAAGTTTAAATTCTGCTAAATAAGTTTAAATTAGCCCAAAAAACAAAATAATTCTTTCTACAATGAGTGGAAAAAATATAAAAAACCAACAATAATAAATTATGTGTATGGGTGCCACATGTTAAAATTTTCTTCAACAAAGTATGCATAGAGCACTGCAACTCGTAAACAAAGTAATGAAATAAAAAAATGCATTAACTAACAAATATCAACATTTAAATGAGATTATTTTATTATGCTTGGGTTAAAATTACAAAGGGGCGAGATATGCATAGACTTTTTGTATCGTTATTCAGTGACAATACTAAATTGAAAAGGCCAAGGCTCAGAGACACCTTCTCTTAGATTGAACAGAAAATTTAACTCCTTCGTCCACTTAACTTCAAGAAGGCTACCCTCTTTCAGTTATAACTTATGTTATTGTCCTTCCCTATTTCTCCTTCCATCTCCCTTTGTTTCCCTCTTCACTATGGCTCTCATTATTTTTAATGAGATTCTTTCGGAAGGCGTCACAGTTGTTTGTTTCACCTTCCCATTGTGCTAGAAAACCAAATAATATGAAATAAAACCAAACATGTTTATTTACATCATTTACAAACATTTTCCAAAATCCAATTCAGATCACACCTCCACATTTGAAGGATTTTGGTGCGTAAAAGATGAACCACTAAAGAGATAGAATCCTAAGACCTCCATTTTCTTCTGCATATCCACCATTCTATTTGTGATGAAGGTAGATTTTTTCCTTCTTACATTCCCATGTTCCACTGCTAGAGGAGTTGTGTTATCTCTCTCTCCTAATATTCTTTGACAAGGTATTCCTTGATACCATTGATGAAGAGGTACCTGTTTTCTCTCATATAGAAGGTCGCATCGCTATCCCACAAGTAGGGGCTACCGAACATCACACCATAGGCATACAATGGTGCAACTTTACATTATACCTCATAAACATAGTTGAAACTAATGGAAAATTTGACTGTACATATTGGAGTTATTCTCTTAACAATTTTCTCTTGCAAACATACTAGTGAACTTGCCTACACTAGATCGTAGGTTTCTAGATCAGACTCATCAACTAATGTTTAAGAAGCTAGGTTACATTCAAAACCACTATCGAACAAAGAATATACCTTATGGTTCTTCACTTGAAATTTTATCCAAAGTAGTGCATGTTTATCTCCACTTGCCCTTGGATGTTGCAATGTGGTGCAAACTATGACTTTGTCCATATCATAGGTGGTTTCTATTTCTTTTTATTTTGTCTCGCTATCTACCTTTTCTTTCCACTTGGAATTTATCCACTCTCTACATAATTTCAGAGGATGTTTCCAACACTTCTCTTCCATGTGTCCATCTACATCACAATCTTTAAAATTCCTATAAGGATCTGTCTCTTTCTCGGCTATGGTTTATATCTTCTTGTTTGTTTTCTCATTGGCTTCTTCTTGGCCCATGTGTTGTTATCTTTTCCTCGAGTCCAATTCAATGTAGAGAGTCTTCGTGTATGCCTCATCTATTCTTTTCACACCATGAGGTTGTAACTATCTTCGAATATGGATGGAAATTTCTTCAAGGTTATTCATCACCACCCCTAGTTCTTCGCAAGAAATACAAAACTTGATGGTTTTCCTCTTGAACTCAAAAATGATGATTGCACTCCTTGTCCCTCTTCTTTCCAAAGGTACTGCCACTTCATGAGTTGTTCCTCTTTGTAGCCTATGGGATAGAATTGTGACTTGATTAATGCCTTGAAGTCCTCCAATTTCATCAACAAGGGCTTATTTCCTATACTCGGTCCATTCACATAACTCTCCCATCATAGTAGAGGATGTCCAGTAATCTTCAAACAAGAAAAGGAGATCCATTGTGTTTCTTGGATTTGATAAATACCAAACTAAAATTCCAATTATTTCAACTAGATATCCAAGACTTCTTTGATTTGAAAAATACCAAAGTAAAATTCCAATTACTTCAACCATATATCCATGACTTCAACATTAGTTTCTCCATTAAACATGGGTATTTCAGGCTTCACTTCAAAGTTGAAAGGAACACTGAAAGATGAACAAAATTTGTTTTCATTACCTCAATTTCCAAGTGTATCACCTTTTGAAAATTCTGAGCCACTCTTGTGTTCTTCATGCTCAATGTGTTTTGAGTGTGCTTCCTTACCCTTCATTACTAGTAGTTGTGTCACAAACTTTGTCAATGTATGAATTCTTTGCTCTAGATGGGCCAATATGACCTATGTGTCTTTCTTGTCATCTTCTTGATGATGATGTGCCACCATTCATGGTGCTCTACTTATGTGTAGGCTTGATAACAATTCTTGTCCATTATTTTAGTACTCATTGTGGGTCTGTACCATGTAGGTTTTATCTAAGCCTTTGGAACCTGCTCTAATACTATTTTATCTGTAAACAGTAGGCCTATGTCTTGTCTGTCTCACCAACATAGATTATGTTGTTGAATAAAATTATGATTTTTATCTTGATCTTCTTTGACTCATTGTAAGCTCTGCAATATGTCAATAAATAGCCACGTCAACCGGAAGATGGACTAGTCGACCACCCAATAGTCCGATGAAAAAAATGAAAAACAAACTGACTGGGAGAAGGGAAAGTCGATTATTAGCAAGTCAGGTCGAAAGAGGCAAGATGAGTCAAATGAGTGAAAGGGCATCTAACCGCGTAGAATCTCTCTTCACTGCAATTCTCATTATTTTTAATGGGATGCTTTTGGAAGAACATACACAACTTTTTGTTTCACCCTCCCATTGTGCTAGAAAACCAAATAAAAAGAAATAAAACAAAACATGTGTATATACGACATTTACAAACATTTTCCAAGGTCCAATTTGGATCAAAATGGCACCAAAAGACATAAGAAAAAAATGTATACTCCTCAGCAAAATGGATTTGCAAAGTAGATGAATCTAACATTGATGGAGAGATATAGGAGTATGCCCAATGGAGTCATCTTAGAGAAGAATTTATGGGTATAATTGGTTGCTACTACATGTTACTTTTTTAACAAGGATCCCACATTATCTCTAGTGGATAATTCCCCTATGTAGTTTTGCATGGGAAATAAGCCTTCACTTCAACATATTCTTGTTTTTGGTTGTGATGTATATGCTCATATGCCTAAGGAGAAGCAATCAAAGTTAGATAATAAGGTAGTGCAATATATCTTCATTGGCTATGGTGTTGGTGTAAAAGGGTACAAGCTTTGGTATAATATGGATGGAAATATTTTGTATAGTATGAATGTTATTTTATAGTTGAAGTTAAGTCTTATCCTAGTGTGGCACACGAAGAAGAGGATGATATGAAGTTAGTGGTTCAAATATCACCTAACTTCGAGAAATTTTGACTAAAAAATGAACATGAAGTTTATGATGGAACTTATGAGGAAGAGGGTTGATAGAGTTTGGAAGAGGAGGAAGAAACTCCACCTCAAAATGTAAGGAGGTACACTTGGAAAATAAGGCAACTAGACATGTATAATTATAGTTAAG
Source organism: Picea sitchensis (assembly GCA_010110895.2). Lineage (NCBI taxonomy): Eukaryota > Viridiplantae > Streptophyta > Pinopsida > Pinales > Pinaceae > Picea > Picea sitchensis. Next base: position 219,963 of record SNQJ01S0003953.1, on the reverse strand, counting down.
ATGATTTAAGATGTATATTTTATTTATCTAGTTATATTGATGAGCCTAGAACCCTGAAAAAATCCATGGAGATGGAGGATAAGGAGTCATAGATATTAGCCATGGATGAGAAAATGGATGCACTTAGAAAAACTAATACATGGGACTTGTTCCCATTTAATGATGGACATACACCTATTGGATGTAATATTCCAGATATAAAAGTATGCAAAACATAAATAAAATGTTAGAAATGGAAAATGAACAACAATATAACCGGAACAACACCACAATAATACCGATATGATACCAAAATAACACTAGAAATAACACTTTGATTACTGAGAGAAATGTTCACTTGCCTCTTCGAGGAGGCAACCTCCAATTGAGAAGAGCTCTATTAAAATAATATCCAAGATAGGGTTCTCATACCCTCGACTCCTATTTATACTAAATATGTCTATCAAAAGAACCATCTAGAGGAAGATACTTCTAGAAGCGGGAGCTTCTACTAGGTATTCTTACATTCAACTTATTATACCTTATTGAAAGGCCTTATTAATATTGACCTTTATTACATTAGAATATATTGTTCTACCTATCTGAGGTTTGAACCTGTCATATTTAGGTTTTGACCCTATCATAGGTTTTGGTAAACCCAGAGTGCCCAACTGTGGGTGTAGCATGAAGCTCAGAAAGTACAATGGATTTAAGTTTTGACTCTTTACTTAAATACAAGCGGCATTTGTATCAAAGATCATAATGGAGCCAAGAGTACCCTGGGGGAATTGGAGAATTGGACTACAATTGTTGTATGAGATGCAAACTTTTGGGATTGTGTAGCCATTCCTGACGAGCGGCTTGGAGCCAATCTGGTAAAATGAAGGAGAGAGAGAAAAGGGATCCTTTATCTTCATATTTTTGGGAAAGTGCATCCACAACCACATTGTCTTTTCCTTTCTTGTAAATGATCTAATAATCATATCCAAAGAGCTTAGTCACCCATTTTTTTTTCTCTGAGGAGGAAATGCATTGTTTCAGAAAATACTTGAGGCTTTGATGTTCTATATTAATTTGGAAGTGTTGCTCCAATAGATAAGGTAACCATAGATCAACGACATGCAGAATAGCCAACATTTCCTTTTCACATATTGATTTTCCCAAATTTCATTCAGATGGTTGTTTGCTGGTAAAGGCTAAAGGTTGACCCTCTTGCATAAGGACAACGCCAATTCCTTTCCCTAAAGAATCACATTCCAGAACAAAGGTCTTTGTGAAGTCAGGAAGGGCCAGGACTGGAGTGGTGCACATGGTGATATTCAAGATTTGAAAATCCTAAGCAGCTGCTAGAGTCCAAGTGAAAGAATTATTTTTAAGGAGTGCAGTGAGAGTTGCTGCAATTTTTCCATAATTCTTAACAAACTTGCAATAATAACCCGTTAAGACTAGAAATCCATGCAAGCTTTTGAGATTCTTTGGGTGAGGCCAGTCTTGCATAGCTTCAATATTTTTAGGATCCACCTTGATGTCGTCCTTGCCAACAAGATGACCCAAGTACTTGACTTATGAGGTGCCAAAAGCACATTTAGATTGTTTTAGGAAAAGTTGGTGTTGAGAGAGTAGATGGAGAACTCGATCCACATGAGAAAGATGCTTTGTCCACGTTTTTCTATAGATGAGGATATCATAAAAAAAAACTAAGACAAAATGATGGAGAAAAGGATGGAATACATGATTCATGAGGATTTGGAAGGTGGAGGGGAATTACACAAGCCAAAGGGCATCACCAAAAACTCATAGTGTCCCTCATGAGTTCTAAAGGAAGTCTTAGGAATGTATCCCTCTTTCATATGAATCTGGTGGTAGCTGGAATGAAGATCAATTTTAGTAAAGAACTAGGCACCACTCAATTCATCCAAGAGGTCATCAATGACAAGAATGAGAAATTTGTCTTTAATGGTGAGTTTGTTTAGGGCGAAGAAGTCAGGAGACATGCGCCAATAACCTTATTTCTTCAGGACCATGACCATAGGAGAAGAGTAGGGTCTTGTACTAGGGCGCATAACACTTGCGTTAAGCAGTTCTTGAACCATTTTCTCAATTTCATTTTTTGGGGAAAAGGGGTGACGATAGGGATGGATATTTGGAGGAAGGCTTCCTGGTACAAGGGGAATGGAATGATCATGAACACCACAGGAAGGAGGGAGTCTCTGGGGTGTGGAAAAGACCACTTGATGTTTAGAGAGGATGTATTGGAGGTCTTGCAACACAAAGGGTGTCTCGGTTGCTTGTATGGCATGGAGTTGGGGAAAAACACCAGAATGACCCTTTTTGAGCAAATTTTCCACGCGATGGGAAATAATGATCTTAGCTGAACCATCGGTGATGCCTTGGAACTTATATTGTTGGCCCTCTTGGTCGAATTGCATGGTTAACTCCTTAAAATCCATGAGAATGTCACCCAAAGTCCTTATCCAGTCTATACCAACCACAATGTCACAACCACCCATGTCGATAGAAAACATATGAGATTTCAGGTGGTAGTCACCAATTTGGAGACGCACATTTTCATAATGCCCTCCACATTTCATGGAGCCACGATTGACAATCATGATTTGGAAATTATTGACTACATGGATATATAAATGAGTTTCTTGGGCAATGTGGTGATGAATAAAATTATGGGTGCTTCCCCTATAAACAAGAATGATGACCTTCCTATGGTTGATGTAACCAATTAGTTTGAGGGTTTGGGGAGTAGAGAAACTAGTGAGAGCATTTAGGGAAATGATTGGTTCTACTTCAGGAGGGTCTGAGGGAGAGGTTATGTCAGTAAGTTGAGGTGAATCATACACAAGGGGAGTTTCAACATCCTCTTCTGAAACATCCTCTAATATGGACACAAAAAGATTTTGTTCCTTACACTTGTGGCCCAGAAAATATTTTTCATCACAATTATAATAAAGGCCTTTGAGTTAGTGTTCAACCATTTTAGCCTTGGTCAATTTTTGGATTTTTAGTTGAGCAGAAGGAGGAGTGGGATTTACTAGTTTAGTGCAAGGAATAAAGGAGAGTTTTTGGTTTTGAGAAGAGACAAATTGTTGTGCTTCCTTATCTATTTTAGTAGCCTCTACCCAAATTTGAGGATGAGCCATGAGGACATGGGAAAGAATCTCATCCTTGAGGCCACTGATAAAAAATTCTTGGGAAAAAACATCAGACATGCCCTCTGTACGAAAATGCAGTCACTCAAAAGCATCTATAAAGTCTTCCACTGTTCTCGATTGTTTCAAATTTGTTAAACGACCTAAATGGTTGGTGTCGGTGTCAAAGCATTCATAAATCTCTGCTACAAAGTGTGTCTAAGCAACATACCTGTGATGGGAAATTTTTCTCCATTGCAAACATTCTTGATCTAGATGAAGAACACCATACTCGAGTTTGGCCAAATCATCTGTAATGTCGTACAAAGAGAAATAATGTTCCATTTGAGTTACCCAACTAGTGGGATCTGAGCCATCAAATTTGGTCACATCCACATGCAGAAGATGTAGTTCATGTTGAGAGTTATGGGGATGTAAATTATGGGAATGAGAGAAAGTGACAGCTTTGGTATTCAAAGGTGGGTCAGATAAAGGGGGATCTATAGGAATATGCAGCTTGGTGCAGATCATCGAAGTGACAGATTCAAGGTAGGTAGTAATGTCTTGTTTTAGGTCTTCTTTGAGTTCCTCTATTGAGGTAGCGATGGAGTAATTCATGTTTTTATTAATGGTGGAAATATTGGCATTGATCTGTCTCACTTCTTTTTGGGTCTCTGTGAAGCTAGATTGCAAGGTATTGAAGCGATCTTCCAAGTATTGGATATGGGTATGGGCCATGATGATGAGGGAACCGAAAAGGGGCGGGTGGGGTCAATTTTTTTTCTAAAAAATGATAGGTATGAATGTGATAAGGGAAAAGAGATAAATGCAATGGAATAGGTATCAAATAATGGTGCAAAAAAATATAGATTTTTTTTTTTCTAACACCTGTGGAGTTATACTCTGGTCTAAAGAATATTGTAGTGATGAAATGGCCAAATTATTAATCACGAAGAAATGTGTAGTTCTTTGGAAACTCGAATGCAGGAGACATAGTTGCGCGGCAATAGATCTTGTCTGTTTTTTTTTCCGTCACAAAAGTTTAGGTATCCAAGGATTCTACAAACAAGTGTTTTCCCTGTGCTATATCTCTCTGATATACGTGCATGGTCCAACAATATTACTAGGCCAAATATCTCAGGAAACCAACTAATGAGGCTAGACCATACCCTTAGCCATACTACCCAAGTACCCAGGTTCTAGAGAGTATCTTCTCGAGCGATGTTCTCAGTGGCACTATAACAGTCAGGCGATTGATTAGTTTATCTAAAGAGGGCTTCAAGATATCTAGGCCAATCCATATATAGGTTTATTCTGATGTGCTACCACTTGAAGGGGTACCAACAGAAGTTACAAGGGTGGACAACAAATGTGCGTTTAAGTACCACTTGTATTTCTTGCGTGTATGAATCCCCGACTGCAGGTTTATGCGTGTAACAAAAAATCTTTGTAGCTTAAAGACGTCAGAATATGTCTACCCTGAAAAAAATTAACCCACAATTTTATGTCGAGGAAGGTGCTTTGATACCACTTTTAATATTCCAGATATAAAAAGTATGCAGAACATAAATAAAATGATGGAAATGGAAGATGAACAACAATGTAACTAGAACAACACTACAATAATATTGATCTGATACTAGAATAACACTAGAAATAACACTTTGATTACTGAGATCATTGTTCACATGCCTCTTTGAGGGGCCAACCTCCAGTCGAGGAGAGCTCTATTACAATAATATCCAAACTAGGGTTATCATACCCTCAACTCCTATTTATACTAAATATGTCTATCAAAAGAACCATCTAGAGGAAGATCCTTCTAGAAGCAGAAGTTTCTATTAGGTCTTCTTACTTTCGACTTATTCTACCTTATTGCAAGGCCTTATTAATATTGACCTTTATTAAATCGGAATATATTTTTCTACCTATGTGAGGGGTTAGGTCCCTAACATTGGATATAAATGGGTGTTAAAAAATAAGATGAATTTATATGGAAATGTTGAAAACCACAATGAAAGGTTCATTCAAAAGGATATTCCCAATATGAGGAGATAATATTTTGTGAGAATTTCCCCCATTTGCTAATTTAACATCTAATATGTTCCTATAATATCTATAATAGTATCCTTTGATTTAGAGATACAATAGATAGATTTGAAAACAACAATCCTACATGGTGACCTAAAGGAGGAGATCTATATGAAATAGCCTCAGAAATATGTTGAAAAAGGTAAAGATTCATTTGTTTTCAAATTAAAAAAGCCTTTATAAGCTCTCATATAGTCTCCTAGAATGTTGCACACAAAGCTTGATTATTTTGTGTTGGAATTAGGATTTTTGAGATTCAAATCTTACCACTATGTGTATTACAAACAAGATGGTGGTCATTTCATTGTTATCTATTTATATGTAGATGATATGTTATTATTTGGTAACAGTAAGGATGTTATTTGTTATTTGAAGTCTCATCTTTTAGCACAATTTGATATGAAGGAATTAGGAGCTTGTAACACCCCAGGTTTTGAACCCCCATTTTAAATAATGTATTGTTACAATGTTGAGAGGCCAGAGTGCCCAAACAATTATTAAAAGGCTAGTGTGCCTAAGAAATGTAATGTTTTGATCATTATTAAAAATAAGTACATCATTGGTTGCTATATGGAAAAGGACTAGAGTTATAGGGGGATATGATTCCACAAGAGAGGGGGCTTGAGGGGACACATGCTATTTCTTATTTTAATTACCCTTTTTGTCTAAGGGAGTGGATCGGTTACATGAGATTCTTGGGGGAGGTCAGGAGGTTCTTGATTCCCCATGAAATACTTAAACCCACCCTTGGTCTTTTGAGGCGGTTGGATGTTGGATCGTTCACTCATTCACTTCTTATTTCATTCCATATTTCCCTCATGCATTAATTTTCACTGATTGATCATTTTTTCTCACCTTGGGTGGAGATATCTCTCCACTCATTTCCGTCACCTGTTCATCTTTCTCATTCATGTCTTGGATTGGGGAAAAAAAAATGAACTGCTAAAGAGAAGCCATGGTATCATTGGTTGTAGAGGTCATTGGTGTAATCCAGTCATGACTTGAGGCCTGCATGTCTAAGATGCATTGACCTGTAACCCTCTTTGTCCACAGTTGTAAGTCCTGAGAGTTCCAACATTGAGATTTTGGACCAGTTGCGCTGGAGCTCTAGAAGGAGAAGGGTTACCTGAGGGACTACACGACAGAGAAGGGTGGAGGTCCATTCTCTTGGGTGGTGCAATCTGGGTATAAGAGGGTTGGGTACTTGGATTATTGTGAGTGTTGGGAAATCTTGTGAGAGCTTGAGTGTTGACTGGTTCGGGAAGCCAAGTAACACTCTAGAACCATCCTTGTGGATTTATAGCCCTGGTTCGGGGGTGACACTGCAGTTGAGATTTGGAGGAGTAGTTTCTATGGTTAGGTGGAATGTCCTTGGTATGCAACCAATTGGTGTCTTATTTTATAAATATAAGGTCTCTCTATTATGATATGATTTAGTTGTATATGAATGTATTCCATTGTGTATTTATTTATCATTTAACTGAATCTTTAGAATATGCATGCTTGCTGGTTATTGTTGTGCATGTTGTTAGAATTTTTTATTTTATGCATCCTTATTAATTTAAAAGGGTATCGGTAAGAGAAATAAGTTCCAGGGTGGGCTTGAAGGTAGTCTACCTTAGCATGTGGGTGGCGGGATATGTTACAGATTGGTATTGGAGCTTCTGGTTGAAACAATGGTCCAGTATGGGTCGGGTGTTTTGGTCAGAGTCTCATAGTTGAGATCGAATTATGACCATGAAGATGAAAATATCAGGAGGAATGGTGTTGCAGAATCTATGCAGGAGCTAGAATGTCAGAGATCCTTTGTAAGGGTTCAAAGGATCGTGGTCGTCCCTTTCGAATTCGAGAGCGATTGCCACTGTGGGATCAAGAGAAATATGGGATCGTTGGATCAGAGGGCAGGTGAACAAGGGTCTTTTGATGAAGGTGAAGCAAAGTTAAGTCACAATCGTTAGATTTCATTAGAGATAAATCGACGATGGGGAGGCATTATAGGGATCGAGATATAAATTAAATTTTGGGAAAGTTGTGAGCCCGCAATCACTTAGGATCATTGATCTTGATAGATCAACAGATCAACGGTGGATATCGATCCCACTACAGACTAGAACCTTTGCATTGTGGAGATCAGGAAGGAAATTAAAGAGTGAGCGAGTTGAGTCTCCGTAATCACTTGTGGTCGTTGATCTTCAAGAAGGGGACACATGTCATGTGATCTCGTACTTCGGGAGGAAGCAAGAAGAAGCTGAGTGAGTAAAGGAATCTCAAAATCTCGAAGCTCTAAAGGCCCAGAGTAGATCCAAACCATTGATCGAAGTGGACATGTGGATGGAGGTCCTACACTACAGTGTATTACCACTTCGGAAGAAAGACATATGAAAAAAGCCAGAACTCGTGAAGGCCCAAAGCCCAGAGTTCATTTGGATCGTCCATCAATAAGGACACGCGACACTATATCTCTCACTTCAGAGACTTAGTACTCCAGAAGGTTTTGAATATCAAAGCACTAGGGAAAGAACTACCCAAAGTCTCGAAGTCTGGAGTTAATAGAAACCATCTGATAAGGGAGACACATGTTGACAGATTGGCCAGTTCAGAAATTCAAAGTTTAGGAGAATTGGAGTGTGCTAGTATGGAAACTCCCGAAGCCCTAAGTTCTGAAGCTCAAAGACTCAAAGTGGTGGAGAATGATGACATCACCTAGAGGTAATGTGGAACCCAGAAGGTTAAGAAGTTGGAAATTCAGATTTCGAGAGACTTGAGGAGAGAAACCGTAAAATATTTTGAAGCCCAAAATTCTGAAGTGACATGGCTCGCAGACGTCACCTAGGATGACGTTCACACATGGGATATGTTCCATGTGTCAGAAATTTTTGAACCTGTGGAGGATTGAAATGTCAGTTACAATGTGACATGTTTCACCCTCTTGATTGGGCCACATGTCTACTACTTGTATTTCAACACATGGTGAAAGATCATGCAGTCGGGAGACTCGACACTCCAGAGGAAAAATATGTGATAGTTGGCGTTGGGTCGAGAACACCCAAAGGCCCAAAATCTAGAGTACATATTGACTATTTATCCCAGAAGACATGCCGTAGTATATCTCGTATTGGTTTGGAGGATCAACACTCTGGTAAAAAGTGAAGGAGGAGATTTTGAAACTCCTGAAGCCTGAAGAGCCAAAGTGATTCATAATCATTGATCTATGAGAGACACACATCAATGAATCGTCGAGTTCGGGTAAAAGAAATATGAGACAAAGTGAAGGTAGAGAGTTTGAAACTCCTAAATCTCGAAGAGTTGAAGAAATTCATAGTCATCGATCTGTGGGAGGAAACACATTGATCGATCGTGAACTCCGAGTGGAAGCATTCCAGGAGGAAAAAATCCAGGAAATTTGAGACTTCTGAAGCACAGAGTCCCAAAGTGAATCACGATCATTGATCATGAATGAGGATGAGGAACATTGATCTGGTCTTGGCTGAAGGTTCTGGAGTTGCGAAGCACCGAGAGGGTAATGCTTGGGTCAGAGACCAAGGTCACAGGCGAGGAACGAGCTAGCGCCTATCGATGTGAGTTTGGAGCAGGGCACTAAGGAAGCAGGACCTGGGGATAGTCGTCAATCTATACACGGAAAATCAATGGTGGGGTACCATTATAGGGAGAGGAGGAAAAATTAGCAAAATTGCTAGTTCTCAACCCACTATTTTCCAGTTTCGTTGATCTCGTCAGGACAAGGGATCAATGACCATGATTTAAAGGAGATTTGGGTGAGCACTTTTCAGATTGTGGGGACAGATCTCTCCGATAAAGAGCGAGAACGTTGTCCTCCCACAATTATTATTGACCTTCGATCTCATACCTCGATCGATTTTCAACCACACTATCTCCGATATTGTAATTTTCTAACACAGAAAGCACCAGGAAGGATTTAGCCACATTTTTGAGTCATGGTCACCTGGGAAGGTGGTTTTAAAGAAGCGCTCGTGCAGAATTGAATTCTTTATCGACCAAAGGATAACACATATGTTTTATATGATTCATATTGATACATATATGTTCTTCATGAATTGACAAGAAAAGGGACCTGTAACATGGTTTGGAAAAATGTGATTATCGTATGCTTAATTCTAACAAAATGGTCGCTTGCACATTTTTCAGAATTAATGGGTTTAAACACATCAGCTGAGAATGTGTATTGAATAAATGGAAGAAGGTGAGGGAACCTCCATCCATGATAAGGAGGCCAAAGGCTAGAATATCAAATTTGGTAATGCAGAGATAGAGTCCAATGGACGCAAGGGCAGAGGAGAGCATGAAACATTAATATAAACTGTAAGACGCATGAAAATAGAAGTGCAGAGATACAAAGAAGACAATGAGAGACTGATGAGAGAGAAAATTTAGATAAATGCTTGAGTTCTGCAAATATTAAATCAGTTGCAGAGGAAAATAAAGAAGGGATCAAATTCAAAGCAAGAGGAAGAAGGTAGGTTTCGTGAAATAAGAGAGGATCATGGAAGATATGGTTATTCTAGCAGTGCCAACATAACTAATAGAAACCACTCACCTCCTTACTCAGAAATAAATTTTTATCCATCAGAAGATTCCATAAGCAGTCCAGAGGTGTCTCATGTTAGGCACCAAATAAGGAGACAAGAACTGGACAATTTGCAAGGAGAGATGAGGAAGCTTAATCCACCCTCCTTTGATGGTGAAAAAGAAAGGGAAGATGATGTCGAAGAATGGTTTCTTGGACTCAGGAGTTATTTTCAATTGCATAAATATTCATCAAACTTAGAAGCTTGAATTGCTACCTACCATTTACATGGGAAAGCTACAATGTGGTGTGATGAACTGAAGCAAGTTGAACATATTAACTAGAGTAGGATCACTTGGAGGCGATTCAAGAAGTACTTCCATAAGGAGTACCTCTCAGAGCATTTCTATGACAAGAAAATACAAGAGTTCTTTGAAATCGCGCTGGGAAGCATGACTATGACAGAATATGAGAAGAAGTTATTGGGATTGTTAAAATATGTTGGGTTTATAAAAAAAGAAAAGGTGAAGATACAGAGGTTTTTGAGTGGAATACCAACCTTTTATAAAGAAAATATTAGGTATGATGATCCCAAGACCTTGACTAAGGCCATCAGAAAGGCTAAATACATGTACGAGCAAGGCCAGGGCAGAGAATCTCTGTCAAAATCTTCGAAGGATAAGAAGAAGGAGAATTCTGATCAAAGGAGGAAAGGATTCAAACCTCCTTTCAATAGGAATGAGACTAATAAAAATCATCAAGATCAGTATGCTAAGGGTGAAACCAAGAAACAAGAATCCTTGGGAAAAAGGGGAAGACCACCAATCCAATGTTGGGGATGAAAATAAGATCACTTGTACAAGGATTTCCCACATAGAAAGGATAGAGTGAAGACTGTGTACAATGTCCAAGAAGCTACAACAATTGAATATATGGGAAGAATCTATGCAAATTTAGATGATTGACAAGCAAAGTACCATTCCAATATGATCAAGGTGGAAGGTAAGATCATAAATCATCCTATTGCTATTTTAATTGACTCAGGAGCAATTCATTGTTACATTGATCCTAAAATAGTGAATAGATTACATTAGGAGAAAAGTAATCTTGGAAAGTCATGTTTAGTTCAATTAACCACTGGAACCAAAAGGAGAATCCATGATATGGTCAGAGGATGTTCCATAAGCCTTAATGGTGTGAATACATATGTTGATCTAAATATCATACCATTGGGGTCTTATGATATTCTAACTGGAATGGATTGGCTGGACAAGCATCATGTTGTCCTAGACTATTGTAGAAAGACATTTATAGGTCTCGATGACGATGGAAAACAAAACATTGTGAAATGAGTTCCAAGACCCATATCTATAAGGGAAATTTCATCCTTACAGATGAAGAGATGTTTTAGGAAAGAATGTCAATTGTATGCAGCTCATGTAGAGGAGACAGAAAATACAAAGGGGCCAAGCCTTGAATATTTCTCGATACTACAAGAATTTGAGGATGTATTCCAAGAAATACCAGGGTTTCCACCAAGAAGGGAGATAGATATCTCAATTGATCTAGTGCCTGGAGCTGCCCTAGTGTCAAAAACACGTTATAGAATGAGTGCACCAGAGTTAAAACAATTGCAAATGCAGATGGAGGAATTGTTGAAGAAAGGGTACATACATCCAAGTGTTTCACCTATGTTTAATTTGTTGGTCTCATTTGGAAACATAATTAAATAAATTAAACACTACTATAGGTGAAGATATCTAACAAACATTTTAGCACTCCATTCAAACTACACCTCCCTACAAAAAAAACATGATGCCAATATTTAATACAAAGTGATAAAAAATGGACGATACCATATAGAATAATGAAATAGTGAATTTTTTTATGGTGTCCCAAAGTGCCCAAAGAAGTCTGTTACCTGTTGGACACATTGATTACACTAAGAGGGGGGGGTGAAAAAATGTAGGGATCTTTTTCAAAAAAAAAAAAAAAAAAACTCATTAGTTAGAAATCACCATTTACTCATTCTCTTTTTCCCAAAACTTCCCCTTCAGAAAACTCATTAGTTAGAAATCACCATTTACTCATTACTTATTGTTGTCATTTATAACAAGATAAATGTGAACATACATCAGCATCATATATCAATAACATATATGAACAACATATCATCAAAAAATCATCACCACAAGGAACACAAATAACACAAGATGTATGTACAATTTTATTTATATTAAGGACTACAATCCTTGGGTTTATCAACAACAACTGAATAGAGTACAACTCTACAAGAGCACTAACTCTATAATGCAAGACTCATCTTACACACTTAGCACCAACTGAGATGAGGCAAAAATCCTCAACATATATCAATTTGTCAACAGGTACACGACCTGTCAGTAGTGAAGCATGTGTATGTACGCGCCCTACCAGTAGTACAACTTGCCTATGTACACAGACAGCCTGTACTACAACCTGTGTATCACTTTTGAGCACTTAGGGTTTTCTCTTCAAGTTGAACTAAGATCCTCTGCAACCTTCAATCACATTCTATTTTGTCTTTCATTGTCCCATCTGACCCATAACCAATCACCAAACATCCAAGCTCTCCAACAAATTACTCATTCTCCTAAACCATACAATACCAATGCTACACAATCATGTATAAGGAATCAACATACTATAGCAATCATATTAGTATTGAATCATAATAGTTTTTCTTACTCTTATCAACCAATGCAAACCACATCACAACAACCATACCAATAATCCCTTAAGTGTTCACTACACAACAAGAAAGAGTATCCATCAGGACAACAATGTAATCATACCAAAGTCTCTATGGAAGATCTGAGCCCATAGAATGTATATCTGGAACCTGCTTCAGTCTTCAAGATCCTGGCACCAACTCACACACAAGTATTCATGACTTGATCCATTGTATGTGCTCTATCCTCATTAACCCCTCATATGTACGTGCCTTGGCTCACTACAACCCACGTACACATAAAAAACTAGCGTTTCTAGACTTTCAAAACTTTTTTCATCATTATCTCAGACTTACCAAAACTTTTATGGATCCATGAGATCCTCCATATACTCTGTCTCTCAGAATAGATCTTCAATACATTCTCAAGAGATTCACACAAGAGATACACACCAAATATGCGACTCCACAAAATACCCTTGCCTCCTATTTATACTCTCCAAGTAGCATCCTTAGAAGCATATTCTATGTCACTTAACCCACTTCTAGGTCACTTAACCCATTTCTAGGTTACTTAACCCATTTCTATGTCACTTAACCCATTTTCCTCATTTTAGGGTTAACCACTTTCCATAATTAGAAATTTCTCCATTACTTTATCATTTAAATATTCCTTCTTGACTTTGTCACCTCACTTTATCATTTAAATAATCCTCCTTGACTTTGTCACTTCACTTTATCATTTAAATATTAATTTATTCTTTGCAAGCTCTTTGACTTCTTTGACATTTTGGGGCTTCAAGCCTACATATGAGGGTCCTTTATCTTTGTAAGTCCATAACTCTCAAACCATGAGGAGTTATGTGACATTCCACATACCATCGGAAATGGCATGACAAGCACTATCCATCTAGGATATTTTCACTGAAAAATTCATGGATATTCATCTCTTTATTCCACATATAAGTATAACCATACCTCAAGGATAACTCAACCGCAAAGCGTATTCCTGTGAGGGCTTTCACCATAAGGGGACCACTTTGGAGTTCAACCATTTGTAAAACTTATCAATCATGATAAGACAATAATGAATCATCTTTACATCCATCCAACAATGCATCATATACCAATGAAACACATCGGTACATCTTCATCTATGCATCATATCAATGACATCATATGACTATGATTCCATTTGACATACTTCATCAATATACTATGATAAGACATGTATATATCAAACCTTTGACTTTTGACATCATTAAATCATCCTTTGGAATAAACCAAGTCCTTGACATCAATCAATCAATCATCCTTTTGCATCAATCAATCCCTTGACATCAATCCTTTGACATCAATTAATTAAACCTTTGGCATCAATGACAACATGATCCAACAATCTCCCCCTTTGACATTGGTGGAAATACCAACATTGATGTCAATACCAATCATTGATGTCAACATGTAGACAAGACATACTCTACATCAATAGTCATCAATCACATCAATGTGAATATCTCTCCCATCAGTAATCATCAATCACATCAATGTGACTATATCTTCCCCTTTGACATCAATGGAAACGGGTCATTCTCCTCTTGGGGCTACCCCCCATTCTTCAACTCTCCTTAGGGTTGCTCCCCCTGCCTGAATGCCTTTGATATTCCTTTGAATAATCTCTCCCCTTTTTGAACAAGGGATATCACTATGATATAATGTTGAAGATACATCACTCAAGCTCCCCCTATGACCATCACTCCCCCTGGAATTATGCCTATGTTCTCTTTCTTCAAATATAGGGCTATTTCACCAAGTATGCATCTGATAAATATCTCCTCCTAGAATCATGGGAAGAAGAATGACTCCCCCTACGGGTATGTCTCCCCCTATCTTCTCTGCAATATGAACAATATGCTACCACTGCAATAGCTTCTGCTGCAAATGCTACTGCTGCAAATGCTACTGCTCAACCAGAACATAGAGCAATACAATACTTGGACCTATCCATGCATCAAAATTCATTCCATACCATACATCATGAAGCAAACGATATGTCAACAATGAACAAAACATAAATCAAGTACCAAAATGTGTGCTCACCATGCACAACACCCATGTACAATAACCATGTACATCAACACCATACAATGTGCCAAAAGATATCATCAATGGAATGTATCAACCATATTCCTCAACCAACATGTCAACCATGTGCATCTATCAATTTTCCAACCATGTGCATCTAACAACTATCATATCACTCATGATATGTCTTCACCATGAACCAAGTGCCACAATCATGTATCTCAATCAATCATGTGTCTCATCATATCATCAAACATATACCATCTATGATTTTACCAAACATGTACATCAACATGTACCACCACTTGTACCAAGCAATTATGTCAACCATCCATCAATACCACAACAAAATGAATCCTCATGCATGTATGCCAAGTCCACCACAAAACATGTGCCAATCAAACTACTAGTAGGTGCCTCTACCAAGGTACTAGAAGTGTACCAATCATGCATCAACTATAGATCAAGATATGACTCAACAATAATGTACACATTATCACCTCATCAACTCACCAACTACATATCCCAATATGTAGTTAAACCATATGCCAAATGCATGCACCAAGATATCCAATAGGTAAGCTTCCAATAATACATCATAAGATATATCAATGAAACTCAAAATATGTACCAACCATGTACCCCAGAAGATAATCCTCAATCCTCCATTCACTACAGAAAATACTAAGCATCCAACAATACATGTATTAGTAGTGTGCTTCAATAGATCAATGACATCTCTAGCTAACATCATCAAGATATATCACATAACCAAGGTACCATAACTTCATTGTCATAACCAACATTTTTCTTCAACAAAAAATGCCTCAATCTATACTCATGGGTTAGTGCCATACATCCAAGATAGTATTTCATTTTATATCATCACATTACATAATCCAATATGTAATCA
The DNA here is from genome assembly GCA_010110895.2 of Picea sitchensis. Taxonomy (NCBI): domain Eukaryota; kingdom Viridiplantae; phylum Streptophyta; class Pinopsida; order Pinales; family Pinaceae; genus Picea; species Picea sitchensis. Next base: position 204,496 of record SNQJ01S0003953.1, on the reverse strand, counting down.
TAAAAAACTGCAGCAAACAATGTCAGAACCTGCAACAAACTATGTCAGACCCTGCATAAACTATATTAGACCCTGCATCACAGAGTTATACCATCACAACAAGTTGCAAACCATGTGCATAGCCTTTTGTCCTTAGGCTTTACAACATATATGCGACATGATGCACAAACAAATCGTCTATGTACGTGACTTATGCAAGGTCATCCTGCGTATGTACATGATTGTTACTACTGTCACCCGCGTATGATTCAATATATGACACATTTGAGCCTCCCTTAAGGCTTCCATTTTTCTCTGGTTGTTCAGTCTTCTTCACCCACTTTTGAAGGTGTCCATGCTTCTCAGAACTTGAGCTCTGAGCTTCCATATTTTCTAATATGTCTCCCTTCCTTACTTCATTTCTTCTTCTAGTCATGGTATTTGAAGTCCTCATCATGGACTTTCTTCATGTGTTCAAACAATCCTGGGATTTGTGGCCAACTCCACTACAGTTGTAGCATATCATGTTGTGACAGTGAATAACAATGTGTCCTACTTGATCACATCTCCAACACCTTATGGTGTTATGAAATCTTCCATTATTTCTCCTTCCATAATATCTTCATTTTAAATCTTTGTGACCATATTCATTACATGAATAACATTTATCATGAAAAATACTTCCATACCTTTGCTTTGGTGTCCATCTTCTTTGAGGTGCAAGGATGGATTCTTGATGTCTTTCTTGCTTTGTTCTTTTGAAACTTTTCTTCCCTTGTGTAGGTGGTTGAATTGCAATTATATTCATCCTTTACCTCATGCTTCTTTGAGGTTCTTTCTTCAACATGTGTAGCTTCTCTCTTGTATCCAAGACCTAATTCATCATTTCGTGATCTTTGAATTTCCAAGATCTCATTCACGATTTGTGAGCTATTGAAGAATTTGTTTGACTTTTCTACTTTCTTTCTAAGATCAACAACTTCATCTTCTAGATTACGACATGAATCTTCCTTTTCATTTACTTGATTCTTCAATAGTTCCTCTACCCTTTTGGCTTCTTCGATTTGGGTCTTGAAATGAACAATAATTTCAAAAAATTTGTTAATCTCATCATCTACCTTCTTATCTTCTTTTTCCTTCTTTAGTCTTGTGATATGTTCTTCATTTTAATCTAATTGAGTCTTATTACTCTCTTCTTGTTCTTTGAGCGTTTCCTTTAACTTCAAGATGTGCCTTTGACTCTTCTTAAGAAACATTTTAGTGTTATATGAAAGATAGATATAGTCTATATCATAGTGGTCATTGATATATTCATATAGACCCTCTTCAACTTTCTTTTGAAGTTCTTATAGTCATTCTTCTACTTCTTCCATGGGATAACTGTTAAGGTCCTAACCCGCACATAGGTATATCAATGTATTCGGATGTAATAAAGGTCAATATTAATAAGACCTTTCAATAAAATAAAATAAGGTGGATGTAAGAAGACCTAATAGAAGCTTCCGCTTCTAGAAGGATCTTCCTCTAGATGCTTCTTTTTAGTATAAATAGGAGTCGAGGGTATGAGAACCCTAGCTTGGATATTATTGTA
>SNQJ01S0003953.1:121430-202916 GCA_010110895.2 Picea sitchensis | reverse complement strand
TTTAGTATAAATAGGAGTCGAGGGTATGAGAACCCTAGCTTGGATATTATTGTAACAGAGCGCTGCTCGATTGGAGGTTGCCCCCTCGAAGAGGCGTGTGAACATTGCTATCTGATTCAAAGTGCTATTTCTGTTGCTATTTCATATAACATTTCTGTGTATTGTGAAGATTATGCTGGATATTTTACTGTTATTCTGTCATTTCTAGCATTTTGTTTCTGTTCTGCATATTTTATATATCTGGTATCTTGCAATAACAATCAACTATTTCCAGATTTTCTTCTTCACTTGTAGAGAAAAATTCAACATCATCACATTTTGAATTATTGCAATCAAGAGTTTGTGGAGATTCTTTACCTTCATTTGAAATGTCTTCAAGATCTTCCTTTTTGCTTTGGTATGTCTCCTCTAGATTTAGACATAGATTGATCTGAATTATTTTCAGCACAAAATGAGAGCAAATATATAACACATAAATATTTAAAGATATTGGAAGAGAAACAACAATATAATAGAGATATAGCGGAAATAAACAAGAGTCACAGATATACAGTAATACACAATTTCTATTAATGAAGTAAATGTACAGAGATTGTAAAAGTACAGAGTGAAAGACTCCCTAGAATGGTGGAAGCTTATCCCTGAGAAGAGATGTTGATGGCTACTCACATTCGCAAGAGGATGATTTTTTACAATGAAGCTCTAAGGTCATTTTTTACATAAAGAAAATCCAAAACCCTAACCCCATAAGATGAAAATCCAAAAGGCTTGCAGGCCCCAATGGGGGTAGTTGACACGTCAACTTCCCAGGGGCGTCACTTTGGCATACGATCTCTATTTGGGGTGCATGATAACTCGTTAGAAATATCTATTCGAGCACTACAACTTTTGTGTGAGTAACATCAATCTTATTTCCATGTTTCTCCCCATTTTCCCAAAAAAATTCATTTAGGGCCTCAAAATGGCTCCAGAAGTTTAGGACTCGAAAAACTGCTAAAAATAGTAAATTACCAAAATTGCCAAAAAACTGTTTTGAGACAGTTGGAAAAGGTGGGTGGCCACCAATATCCACCTGGAACATAGATCCTTGGTGGAAGTGCATTGTCCCATGCTCTCTTTGATAGGGCTTGAGAGTCCACTAAGAATTGTCTTGAGAGCCAATGCATCATTCTTCTTTCCTTCCTTTTGAGCTGCAAACCTTGACTTGTTCTTCAAGGAAACCGATACACCAATGGTTGGCTTCCAAATACCTACTCCCATTTCCTTCATATGCACTCTCATTTCTATTCTCCAAGTAGAATAGTTTTCCTCATCAAGGATTGGAATTTCATTATCCATTTGTGTGTCCATAGATCTCCTCCAAGATTGTTAAGGATTATAGTGAAGGCCTACTCTGAATCCAATTGTTGGACACACTGAATACACTAAAAGGGGGGCGGGGGGGTAAACAATGTAGGGCTATTTTTCCCAAAACTCCCCCTTCAAAAAACTCATTGGTTAACAATCACCATTTACTCATTACATATTGTTGTCATTTATAACCAATTAAATGTGAACATACATCAACAACATATATCAACAAGATATCATCAATAAATCATCACCACAGGGAGCACAAAGACAACAAGATGTATGTACAATTTTATTTTTATTAGGGACTACAATCCTTGGGTTTATCAACAACAATTGAATAGAGTACAACTCTACAATAACACCAACTCTAAAATGCAAGACTCAACTTACACACTCAACACCAACTGAGATGAGGCAACAATCCTCAACAGATATCAATCTATCAATAGGTACACTACCTATCGGTAATGCAACATGCATATGTACTCACCCTACCAATAGTATAGCTCACGTATGTACGTGGCCAGTCTGTACTACATCCTGCGTATCACTTCTAATCACTTAGGGTTTTCTCTTCAATATGAACTCAGATCCTCTGCAACCTTCAATCACATTCTCTTCTATCTTTCACTATCCCATCTAACCCATAATCAATCAGAACACATCCAATCTCTCCAACAACTTACTCATTCTCCTCAACCATACAATATGAATGCTACTCAATCATGTATACAGAATCATCCTACTATAGAAATCATATTAGTACTGAATTATAAGAGTGATTCTCACTCATATCAACCAATACAAAACACATCACAACAACCATATCAATAATTCCTTAAGCATTCACTACACAACAAACAAGAGTATCCATCAAAACAACAATGTAATCATACCAGAGTTTCTATGGTAGATCTGAGCCCAAAGAATGTAGATCTTGAGCCTACTCCAGTCTTCAAGATCCTAGCACTATCTCACACAAAAGTATTCATGACTTCATCCACTGTACATGCCATGTCCTCATTCACCCCACGTATGTACGCACCTTGGCTCACTACAGCCCGAGTACACCTCAGAAACTAGGGTTTCTGGACTTCTGAAACTTTTTCCATCATGATCTCAGACTTACCGAAACTTTGATGTGTCCATGAGATCCTCCATACACTCTATCTCTCAGAATAGATCTTCAATACATGCTCAAGAGATTGACAAAAGAGATAAACACCAAAGATGTTACTCCACAAAAGACCCTTGCCTCTTATTTATACTGTCCATGTAGCTTCCTTATAAGCATCTTCTAGGTCACTTAACCCACTTCCAGGTCACTTAACCAATTTCTAGGTCACTTAACCTATTTCTAGGTTACTTAACCCATTTCTAGGTCACTTAACCCTTTTTCCTCATTTTAGGGTTAATCACTTTCCATAATTAGAAATTTCTCCATTACTTTATCATTTAAATATTCGTTCTTGACTTTGTCACCTCACTTTATCATTTAAATAATCCTCCTTGACTTTGTCACTTCACTTTATCATTTAAATATTAATTTCTTCTTTGCAAGCTCTTTGACTTCTTTGACCTTTTTGGGCTTCAAACCTACATATGAGGGTCATTTATCTTTGTAAGGCAATAAATATCAAACCATGAGGAATTATGTGACATTCCACATACCACTAGAAATGGCATGACAAACACTATCCATCTAGGATAGTTTCACTGAAAAATTCACTGATCTTCATCTCATTATTACACATATAAGTATAACCAAACTTCAAGGATAACTCAACTCCAAAGTGTCTTCCCATGAGGGATTTCACCATAAGGGGACCACCTTGGAGTTCATCCATTTGTACACCTTGTCAATCATGATAAGAAAATAATGATCCATCTTCATCTATGCATCATATCAATGACATCATATGACTATGATTCCATTTGATATACTTCATCAATATATTATGATAATACATGTATATATCAAATATTTGACTTTTGACATCATTCAATTATCCTTTGGCATCAACCAATTCCTTGACATCAATCAATTAATCTTCCTTTGGCATCAATCAATCCCTTGACATCAATTAATTAAACCTTTGGAATCAATGACAACATGATCCAACATTACCTCCCTTACCTTACATATGTTGAAGCCTTCCTTAAGGTAGAAGAGTTAAATTAACCAAGGCATGAGAGTAGACAAAGTCAATGAAAACGCAACAAGCCTTCAAGGAAGAAACCAAGCCAAAAGAAAGAGATAATTGTAGAGGTGTTGAAGGTGATGGGAGAAATAAACACAAGAGTGTGGAGGAGTAAAAGATACATGTTAGAATTCAATGCTAATATAGAGGTGTTCATGTAAGATATTAAGAATATGAAAGAATATTTGGAAATATTTTGTAAAGCATAGAGAAGTGATATAGATATGAAGGGAAATCACCTCAAGGAATAAGTGAATGTTGGCTTAGCTATTTGATAAACCATTATGTATAAAGGAAGTGTACTGTGGCTTTTTCATAGGAACAATGGATCCAAAATATGATACCATAGGTATTTTACTCAATCACATGATTTGTTCCATAGACTATGATATAGAGATGTGGTACAACCTAGGAAATTCATGGTTCACATGGCACTCTGAAATGGATAAGGGTCAAAGAAGGTATGACTAAGTGGACCCCCAATTAATCATTATGAAATGGATTTGGATCATCAATGACCTCAGTGAATCATCCTAAGCAATTGTGGAGTAGATCATGGAATTGGAGTCCAAAAAAGGTGAGTTCCCCAACTAAGCACCCTAAAGGGTCTAATTAAGTCAAATTGGAGGAAAAATGCCAAAGACAAGAGGATAGGTGATGACGGACTTTATTCAAGTCCTGGATATTTGAAAACAGGTCAAGTGCATATAGGATAAGGTACGATGACTCATGGGATACTAACATGTCATGAAAGAGCCTCTAGTATGAAGGAATAGAGGTAAACAAGTCATCACTAGGCATATCATGTATGAAAACAATACATAAATAGATCATACCAAGATACCTATAATTGGGTGGGCGTATGTGAGTAATGAAGTGTGAAATCCATATGATATATATTTTTCTTAGGTTTTATAAGATAAGTCCTTTGGAATAGTCACCTAAGTGTTCATGAATTCCAAGAGATGTTGAGGTAGGTCATAAGGAAGGATGTTAACAAAATTGGAGATGCCAAAAAAGAAATCATGCATTGGATATAGAGAACCCTCCAATTCAAAATATCTTGTCCTAATAATATTCATGGGGTATGACACTCGTGTTCTCAGTCTCTCCAAATTTGGAGGTGGTTCATAGACTCTAAATTGATCTTATTTGTCACCTTATTTGTTTCAATAGTTTGTCGAATTAGGTCTTCAAATTCTCCATCATGAGAGTGATATATGTCACTTTATCATGACTCTGAATGATATGATTATCACATTAATAAAGGTACTTCCTCAAACCACAAACCTCCCATACCATGCATGAACACCAAAAATAAAATGAAAAGGGAAAAGTCTTAAGATGAGTATAATGAAATGAAAAACCAAGACCAAAGAATTATTTGAATGTAGAGACAAAAAAAATTCTAAGACATAAGGGAAAATAAATGCACCAATATAGACATTCTCTCATATTCCAATCACCTTTAAATATTCATAGACACAAAATGTGTGTAAATAAAGAAACACAGGTGGTTGGATAGGGTTTGTACCATCCATTGAATCTCTCATAGTGCAAGGAGAAATGAGTATTGGGGGTATTTAGGAAGGGGATTAAATCCCTCTTCTCATGTCAAAACTTCTAATATGACAAGTGGGGGGATATGGTTCCCCCCAATTTCCTTTAATATATATTTTATTTTCACAAAACATCATGGAAAGGATTGGGAATCCTATCAAACCCCTTCATACTCCCTAAGGGTGATTTCTTCTTCTATAAGACTATCTAAAATATTCTCCTTGATTTTGGCCTCAATATTTAGAGAGAGTTTCACCTAGTGGTGTGAGATATTATGAAATCTGATGGTCAATAAAGTTTCTCATTGAATAATTCTTGCAATAGATGGTGAGGAGAGGTCATTTCCATTCTTCAAAGAACTAATAATGAACAAGGAGTTACCAATGATAGTTACTTCATGTACAAAACACAAACTTAACAAATGAAATCATTGATAAGATGAAAGGGTCTTTACCTCATTGTTTGTATTCTTCCCTAGACCGTACTAAAAATAAACATCCTTTTAGATTTTGGGATCGAGAATGATCCCCTTCACACATATCACTCCTTAATATTATTAATGTTATCATAATGGCTTGTCTTATTTGTTTTGTACATTATTGATTCAAAAAGGATCTAGAGAAGTTTAAGGATAACTCAGAATTCACGGAAGCACCTGAGGAAGCTCAGAATAGCCTCAGAAGACAGAGAAAGGGAAAAAAATCGAAGTCCTCGAAACTTAGTGAAATTTGCATCATCGTGAAGAGCATGTCATAATATTTCAAATGGCGTAAATGGATCGCCAAACGAAGTTACATATCAAAAGATATTTTCGGTCAAATGTTTGGTGAACCTAGATATCTGAGGAGGAATGAGTCAGCATCAGTACCACTGATGTCAGCATTAGTATGGATGGAATCAACATATGTACAGGGTACATGAAACCACAGAGGAAGACACATGTCATGATGACATGGAAGCACCAGAGGCTGCCACGTGTCATCAATTTTTGTCCTTTTCCAATCAGTTCGTGGGCCAATGGAAAAGTGCCATGTGGTAGTCCGTTCAACCATGTGGCACTTCGTACAACCACCTAGAAGGTGACATGATAGGTCGATGAAGCATGAATTATGTGGTGATGATAGTGTAGAGGTGGTGGCCTGGTTCAATGAAAGGCCGCCACATGGCAGAAGGAAAATGCCCAATGAGGGATAAGAATCAAATTTCCAAATTTAAAAGAGGTTGGAGAAATGGCCAACCATCTCACCAAAATAGTGGCACTACCAAGAGTTTTCCATACTACCAAAAACTTGTTCCAAAAGGGGAGTACAAACCCGTCATATATATATATATGTATGTATGTATTCTTCCATATCTTTCAGCAACAAACAAACCACCAATGGGATCGCTATACTTAGCGGAGGTTACCAATGTATACCATATGGTTAAAACAATACACCAAAGAGAGGAGTATCGCAGGTTTGACCCTGGGACCTCCCCAAACAAATTCCCTATTAATACCTCCACCAACACTTGGGCCAAATGGTTAGATTGGTTAATATACCCAGATTTTTATTTAAAATTTGAAACTTGCCAATGCACGGGAGGGAGGACTAGGGTGCGTGACCATACGTCCAAGACACAAAATTCAAGAAAGATTCCATTTAATTTATTGCAGGGTGTAGGCATGGAAACCAAGACCGAATTTCTCTTGGGCCTAAAAGTGCCAGACTCATATCGAGGCATGGAGATAGTCATTTTTATGTAATTCGATGCCACGAATTCAATGATGTTTTTTGTTTTCTGATTTGAGAAAATATTATGCAGCTTAACTACAGAAAGAGGTATACTTATGTATTTTGACAAATTCTTTTCTTGAGTTAATAAAAAGGCCTACCCATTTGAGAGCAAGACCTGGAGACGTAGTCCACTGGGGACAAACTACATTATCAAGTTTTTTTGTTCATATCTGATGCTTATGTCTCTTTATCATTGAGGTTTCCTTCTTTATCGTGCATTTTAGTTTATGCTCATTTAATACAATTCTTTAATAAGTCACATCGATGAAAAGATCCTGGATCATGTTTGTATGAGAGCAGTCGTATTTGACTTGAATTGTTGAGTGTGAATGCTTACTAGGGCCAAGAATAAATAAGGTGAAGGAACACTTAATAATTTCAACCCCGAAGTTGGTCATGTTTCCCGAAGGAAGAAAGTGGATGAAAAGGACAAGAGTGATGAACATGAGAAAAACTTTCATATGGTATTCTATTGTATGTCAGATATGGTCAAGAAAATCTATTGATATTATGAGAAGAGAATGTCAAAGAAAGGGAATAAAAAGGAAGCATCAATGGATGAAAATGCTTCAGTGAATCAAGGGGCTAGAGGAGACCCTCCTGGGCCTACATCTTCACCATTGAGTTCTAGCTCTTCATCCTCTGATCATTCTCATCGTTCTCATCATTCTAGCCATAAAGATTCTTTTAAGAAACCATTATTAAAACTTGATGTAAAATTTTCTTTACCTATGTTTAATGGAGATGCTAATCTTGAAAAGATAGATAATTAGATCCAATGGGTTGAAGTATATTTTCATGTTCAACAGATTGATGAAGAGGAAATTAAATTGCAATTGGCCTCTCTTCGGTTGGAAGGAACTGCTCTTGTATGGTGGGAGAGAAAAATTCAGGACATAAGTAAGTGTGGTAATTTTCTTTCCTCATGGTTGGAATTTAAATCAGCAATAAGGAAGCAATTTTATCCATTGGGTTATTTACATAAAAAAATGATGGAATGGAAAATTTTAAGACAAAGTAAAGGTCAATTTGTACAATGTTTCATGGAAGAATTTAGTAAGAAAGGTCTTACATTAAACATTCCTTTAGATTCTTATAAAACTTTAATTAAGTATATTGCCGTACTCCATAGTTATATTCAACATAATTTACTATTGTTTAACCCCACCAGTCTTCACGAAGTTTGTGTGTAAGCCACTCACCTTGAGAATAGGGGAAAGCATGTTCAAGAAGATCCGAAAAAGAAACCTTCCAAATTTTCACATAAGGAATTTAAGGGAAAGTTTCAAAGGATGGACAAAAAAAACGCCACTATAAAGAGAGAAGAAGGAAAGCGATCTTGCACTCATTGCAAGAAGAATGTTCACGATGATGAATACTGTTGGAAATTATATCTAGAGAAAATACCGAAAAAGTTTGGTGGAAAGGGGAAGACAAATACCATTGCTACAGTGCAACAAGATCTTGGTTCCAATTCAGGAGATGAGGAAAACATCACAATGATTGAAGTACAAGGTAAATAGTCCCTTCATGCTAGTTAAAATTCTAGTACTGAATCTCATAGTGATGAAAGAAAGAGGAACCAATTATTTCATATAATATTTGTATCTAAGCACACTAAGATAGATACATTGTTTGATCTGTGTTCCCAAGTAAACTTGATATCTGAACCACTTGTCAAAAATATAGGTCTTGAAACTAAACCAAATCGAAATCCTTATCCTCTTGGTTGGGTATGTGATACATAAAAACTTAATGTCACCAAGCAGTGTAGAGTCAGATTTTCTATTGCTTCAAAGTTCATTGATGAAGTGGATTTGGATGTTGTATCACTTCATATATGTGGCATAGTGCTAGGGAATCCTCATCTTTATGATATAAAGTAGTCTTCTTTCGCCATGATAATAAATATCACCTTACTAAACAGTGAGTGGAATACATTGTTAGAGCCCACAACATGATGGTAAACAAAAAATTCATTAGTGCAGGACAAATGAAGAGACTCATAAACACCAATAAGATATGTGTACTCATGGTCTTAAGGGAAAAGGATGTTGGAACATCTAACATCTTCCAAGGATGTGATCCTTACAATAATAAATAATTAATTGATATTGTTTCTAAGTGTGATGACATATTTCATGAACCAGATGGATTACCTCCTAAGAGGGAAATCCAACATGAAATACATATTCAACAAGATTATCCTCTTCCTAATGTGGGCATGTACATGATGTCATTTGTAGATATGAACAAAATAAAAAAACAGGTATCAGGCTTATTGGATCAAGGGGTCATCAGGCTCAGTTCATCTCCTTATGGTTCTTTGATGTGATGGTTCCAAAGAAGGATGAAACATGGTGAATGTTTTTCGATTATCGAGCCTTAACAAAACTCATGGTGAAAAATTGATACCCTCTTACTCATATATATGCTTTACTAGATCAATTAAATAATGTTTTTATTTCACTAAGTTGGATTTGCGTAGTGGATACCATCAGATGAGGGTTGCAAAATAGGATGCATGGAAAACTGCCTTTAAAACAAAACAAGTATTGTATGAGTGGTTAGTTATGACATTTGGTCTTTGTAATGCTCCGACAACCTTCATGCGTGTGATGAATGATGTATTGAGTACATTTATAAATGATTTTGTAATTGTATATTTAGACGACATTCTTATATTCAGTAGGACGTGGGATGAACATGTAAGGCATGTAGAGAAAGTATTGGATGCTTTGCAAAGGGAAACGTTGTATGTAAAATTGTCCAAATGTGAATTTGGCAAGACTGCACTAGTGTACTTAGGTCATATTGTAGGAGGAGGACAATTGAAAATTGATCCCTCCAAGATTTATGTAACTGTAAATTGGCATGAGCCCACAACTATAATCGAAACACAGATCTTCTTGGGTGTAGTTCATTATTGGAGGAGATTCATAGAAAATTTCTCTTTCATCACAACTCATTTGCATGCCTTAACCAATGTGAAGAACACTTTTAAGTGGGGAGGAAAGAAACAAAAAAAAATCGACACTTTGAAGGAAAAGATAAGTATTGCACCAGTATTATCACTGCCAAATCTTTAGTATCCTTTTGAGATCAAGACAGATACGAGCGGATACGCCATGGGTGCAGTATTGATGCAATATAGCAAGCCTATATGTTACCACTCTAAAACTTTTAACCAAGTTTTTGTTAGCTATCCTACATATGATAAAGAGTTATATGCATTAGTTCAAAGTGTAAAGAAATGGAAGCACTACTTGTTAGGGAAGGAGACAATCATACATACAGATCATCGACGCTTATAGTTTCTCCAAACACAAACCAAGATGCAACAATCTTGACATTACAGGTGGATGGGTTTTCTTCAACAGTTTCATTTGGTAATCAAACACAAAAAGGGTACAAGTAACAGGGTAGTTGATATGCTTTCTATATCTCCTATTGTTGCTTCTATTATTTTGAATAATGCTTATTTATCTCATGATATCTATGTGAAAAAATATGTTGTTGATGAAGATTTTAAAGATGTATTTGAGAAGCTAACCCATGGTGCATAGGTAGAGAAATATGGTCGGTAGGGAAAACGACTCTACCATATTGGAAAGCTATGTATTCCTACATGTGAACAAGTCCATGTAATAGAGGAAGCTCAAAATTCTCTTGTGTCTAGGAATTTTTGGGTAGCAAAAACTATGGCTCCTCTACAAAGGTTTTGTTACTCGCCTCAGATGAAAGAAATTGAAACTAAATATGTAAAGGGTCGTGTGACGTGTTCTACTTCTAATCCCACTAATATAAAATTAGGGCTATACTCACGATGTCCTGTTCCATCCCATCCATGGGAGAGTATCTCCATGGATTTTGTAGGGGGTTTACCAATGTTGAAAAGGGGTCATGACTATTTGTATGTAGTAATGGATAGGCTTAGCAAGATGTGTATCTTGATGCCATGTAAAAAGCAAAGCACTTCTTAGAAGACTGCTAATCTCTTCTTTCAATATGTTTGGGTTCACTTTGGGCTAACCACATACATTATATCGGATTGAGATACTCGATTCCTTGGATATTTTTGGACAAACTTGTGGAGAATGTTGGACACCAAGTTGAAGGGGAGCATTGATTTCCATACACAGACCGACGGATAGACAGAGGTTGTTAACCAAACAATGGTACTTTTTCTTCGAGGTTGCTGCAACAAGCATCCCAAGTTGTGGGATGAGCATATGCCCTATGTAAAACATTCTTACAATATAGCATTACATTCCTCCACATAGTGTTTTCCATTCGAGACATGTTTTGCGTATTTTCCTAAGGTCCCTTTGGGCTTGATGTATGGGAAAGATGTTGATTCCAATGAATAAATAAATGAAGACATGGCCCAAACATTCATTCAAATGATTCAAAAAGTAAACCAAGCAAACAGGGAACAATTGGAGAAGAGTCAAGCACAATATAAAGCTCGACATGAAAAACACAGAGTTGATCATCAGTTCCAGGTTGGAGACTAGGTAGGGCTTCACATCAACAAGGAGAAGTTGAGGGCGAAGGTAAGAAACTCAAGCCTATTCGATATGGACCCTTCAATATTTTGGAGAAAAGAGGCACCATTGCTTGAAACGTTTTTAGCCTCCCATGATCATGGATCGGGGTGAGGAAGTTTTGATACCTTTAGCTGATGATTTTGTTGATGAGTACTTGTATGAGTTGAAGGAATATATCATCCTAGATAGAATGACGACGACTTCACGCAAGGGTGATGTTGATTATCTTTGAGTGGGCTTAAAGGGCACACATCCAAGCAAAGAAAAGTGGACTGAGAAGGACAAGGTGAGGGAACTCTTCCCTTACTTATCTGCTGATTGATGAAACCTTTTGGTGGTAAAAAATCCTCGTAGTGGGAAGGTGTGATCGAGAAAGGATCCAGAGAAGTCTAAGGATAACTCAGAATTCATAGAAGCACCTAAAGAAGTTGAGAATGGCCTCAATAGACAGAGAAAGGGAAAAATATTCAAAGTCCTCAAAACTCAGTGAAATTGGCATCATCATGAAGAGCGTGTCAGAATCTTTCCAATGGTGTAAACAACTCGTCAAACAGAGTTACAGATCAAAAGATATATGCGGTCAAATTTTTGGTCAACCTAGCCAAGTCAGCATGGATGAGTTAGCATCCGTACTGTTGATGTCAACATCAATATGGATGACATCAATGTCTATACAGGGTAAGTGAAATTGAAAGGGGAAGACACGTGTCATGAAGACGTCATCATGATGATGTGGCAGCACCAAAGGATGCCACATGTCATCCATTTTTTCCTTTTCCAAATAGTCCATGGACCAATGGAAAAGTGCCACGTGGTAGTCAGTACAACCACGTCGCACTCTGTACAACCACCTAGTAGGTGATGTTATAGGATGGAAAAGAAGGAATGGCGTGGAGATGACAGTGTAGAGTTGGTGACATGGTCCAATGAAAGGCCACCACATGGCCCAGTCATGGGATGCCACGTGGCAACAAGAAAGCTCCCAACGAGGGCTAACAACCGAATTTCCAAATTTAAAAGAGGTTGGCCAAATGGCCAACCATCCCGCCAAAATAGTGGCATCGCCAACAGTTTTCTATGACGCCAAAAACTCACACCAAAAGGGGAGCACAAGTCCGCCATATACATATGTGTGTGTGTGTGTGTGTGTGTGTGTATTCCTCTATATCTAGGCGCAACAAACAAACCACCAACGAGATCGTTATACTTGGCAGAGGTTTCCAATGTATGCCATATGGTTAAAACAATATGCCAAAGAGAGGAGGCCCATGAGTTTGACCTTGGGACCTCCCCAAACAAATGCCCTATTAATACCTCCGCCAACCGTTTGGGCAAATGGACGGATTGGATTATCCGCCCAGATTTTTATTTAAATATTGAAACTTGCCAATGCATGAGAGGGAGGACCAGGGCATACGACCATACAACCAAGTCATGGAACTCGAGAAATATTCATTTTAATTTATTGCAGGTTGCGGGAACGAAAATCGAGACATGATTTCTCTTGGGCCTGGAAGTGTCAGACTCATATCGAGGTGTGGGGACAATTGTTTTTAGGTAATTCGACGCCACGAATTCAGTGGTGTTGTTTGTTTTCTGATCTGAGCAAAGATTATGCACATAACTCTGGAATGAGGTATACTTACATATTTTGTCAAATTATTTTACTGAGTTAATAAAAAGGCCTACCCATTTGAGAGTAGGACCTGGCTAGGTAGTCCACCAGGGATGAAATCTGTTATTATTTTTTGTGGTGAGATTTGATGCTTATGTCTCTTTATCATTGATCTTTCCTTCTTTATGGTGCATTTCAGTTTATGCTCATTTAATACAATTCTTTAATAAGTCACATCGATGAAAAGATCTTGGATCAATTATAGATCCCATTGATGTTATATTTTCCCAACCTCTCACATGATACCCCCTTCTAGTCTACCTATATTATTTGTTCCCAAGGGATCAACCATTAGATCGATAATCTATACTACTAAAATTGACATTAGTCAATACTTAGGTCATTTTAGTTTTGCACTATACTTTAAATATTTCTTTCTCATTCTCATTTATAAAGTGAGATAAGAGAAAAGTATAGTAATTGAATATATATTTATTTTTCATTGAAATATTATCCATCAAATATGATTCCACCAATTTAATTGTTCCACCAAAAACTACTATCCAAAGTACATCTTTTTTTGTTTTAGTCACACTACATCCATACATGATAATTAATACCATAACATACTTTAATGATAACATCCATACCTAATAAATAGTAAATAGCATGCATAACATGCTTGTAGCTTAATGATAGCATAATGAAAACAAAATGATCTATGTAACTTCACTTCATTTGAAAATCCCAAAATAACATATTACAAATTATAATTGCAACATATTACAATATGTAATTACATATTACATTGTAATATGTTATAACAAACATATTACGTTGTAATATGTTTTAACAAAAATTGTAATATGTTATAACATATTACAAAATAAAGAAATAACCATATCAATTTTAGATTAGATTGATTATAGATAATAGATTTTAATACAAGGTGATAATAAACTCTAGTGAAAAAAAAACCTAAGAAATAAGTATATATAAAACTCACATATAAAATGAATAGAACCCTAAACTCAAATTATTAAAAATAGGATTCTTATACCATCCTAATACATACGAATATCTATACTTCATGGATATGGAATTATAACTTGAGCTTTGATCTTTGTAATATTATATAGAAGTATGAATTATATATGTGGTTCAAAAATATAACGTTATACCCTAAATTTTTATTCTTAAATTTTTATATATAAAATGAATATATCTTACTTTTTATTCTTAAAAATGTTATAGGTTATAACATCTTTTAACTTGTATATAAATTTATTATTTTTATATATTATAAGAACCTATAACATCTCTCCCCTAGTCAAATCCATACAAAGAAGCGAGGAATACATTTGGAAATACTTTTCTAAATTACAGTTTAGAAAAAATTAAAATTTTCCAAATATAATGTTCAAATAGAGAAATCAACCATCTACGATTTATTATGTATTCATCTTTCTTTGTGTCATTCTCACTTATTCTGTTTTTTTCTTCCTACCTTCTTTGGCTTGTTCTTACTGTGTTGTTCCTTTTTAGTGAGTGTTATTTACTATCTGGGACTGTTTAGAGTTAAACTATTCCTTTGGGTCTTATATTCTCAATTGTGCAGGACCCTCGCCACGCTGTTTCTGATTTTTGTTTGGCTTTCTCTTCAACATGCTATCATAAAGTGTCTCTGCTGTCATGCGTTTTGTTGTCGTATCTGCACTATCCGGTTACGAAGTGATATCCGTTGTTTCTAACTGGTATAATTGGTTACTCTGACTGCTTCCGTGTCTAACTTGAGTGCTTTATCGAATCATTTTTATCTCAAGTGTCTCTTCTGTCATGTTTTTTGTTGTTGTCTCTGCACTATACTGTGATGAAGTGATATCCATTGGTTCTCTTCGAGCTTGTCTAACTGGTATAATTGGTTACTCTGACTGCTTCCGTGTTTAACTTAAGTTCTTTGTCCATTTGCCCATATTCTAATTTGAAAGGTGGTGTTTGTCTATGGGGAGCTCTTTCTATAATTTATCATAAAATTACATTAAATTTGATCACTAATTATTATTAATCTTACCCTTAGTTGCAGGGATCAAATTTGAAGTGACGGGTTATATTTCAAATTACATGGCTAATTTTATTGTAACCCTTCTAAATTGACATGTTAAAATAAATTATATTTTTCATATGAGAAAATGAAAAAAAAAAAAAATCAACCATAAAATGATTATTTTATGACCCATTCATTATAAAAAAAATTAACTTTCAACTTATCATTCTCCAAGCATAACATATTAATGGTTAGATTAAAATAAACATAACATTCTAACCAATTCCATGATATCTTTATATACACTAATCTAGTTGGAATTCAACTTATAATGGAAACATTTTAATTAGGTTCCATAATAACATAACCTAATTATTTCTAAATTATTTCTCAAATTCCATTTTATTAAATCTAACTTAAATAGAAATTGTGCACAAATATTCACCTAAATAAACAGTGACAAGGAGCATGGACCTTGATTACAACTTAAAATCTACTTGAAAATATAAAAAAATATACAAAGTTGAAAGAATTTAAAAATATACAAAGTATAAGTAATATTGAAAAATTGGATAATTGTTATAGGAAGATTTGTCTCACCCCATGCAACTTGCTTAGAAGGCCTTTTCCATTTCCCTATGGAGACTTGAAGTCCCTTTTTGCAATTCCTAGAGCTAAAACACATATTTTTCCACATATACGGGCTCTAACAACTATTCAACATGTGTATACGCAGGTTGCACCATTATATCCCATGTACATTGGGTTTTGTGTCCAAAATAAAAAATGGTGTTGGGTTTCCATGTCACGTCACGAAATCCATGATCTTTGACCTTCCATATACTGGAAACGTTCTGACTCGGCCCTTCAGTTCCATTCGAAGGCTATAAATGGGCCATATCCAAGCTATGGAATAAGGGAGAAGAATTCAACTTTGAGAGCAAAGTTACTCCGATGAAATTATTCACTTCATATTGAGTCTACATCCATTTGTCCTTTTAAGTCTGAACACATTGTTCATCCCCCAATATTTGTATGCAGAGACTGCATATAATCTGCAAAGAGTGTGTGACAACGTCTTTTGACTCAAGAGCTCAGGAGTAGCGTAAGTTTGATTGCAGAATGGTGCACGGAACTGTCGCAAGGTGTGCATAGTCACCCACAAGAAGCTAAGTTGTGGATGAAAACTTGTTGCAATATGTGCACATGGTAAGTTTCGACTAAGCGTCAAAGAAACACTCTAAGGAGCTAAACTGTTCAAGAAAAGAAATATCAGAAGAGATAGCGAGGATAATTCTTCAATAAAGAGGAGCCCATTGAAGACTTCATAAATTAGCGAGAAAGATCCATTCAGGAGGGAGAGAGATCGTTCCAGACCGTTCGATATGGGAGAGTTTCACGAAGGATAGTCGTGAAGGCTTTCGACACTTCATGGTACAAAGACGTAGAAGTGTTTTAAGAGTAGAGGTCATGAAGTCGCGAAGTCAATTGTGACCATTGGCTACGAGGAGGTTACATGGCAGTGGGTTGGAGAGTTCGGGAGGAAGAGTTTCAGAGATTGTGTGGAGGGAGTGAAATATTCATGAAGTCACAAAGGCGAAAGTAGAGTTGGACAATTAGATCCAGGAGGACACATGGCAAAGATCTGTGTGTTTTTGAGGAAAGCGTTTTGGAAGGAAGCAAGGGTAGAGGTCACAATACTGTTGGAGCCCGAATTTACGAAGAGAGTAGGTCAACGGTCACAACTCATGGGCATATTGGAGAAGGAGTCTAGCACGAGAGCTAGCACTCGAAAATTGGTGTTTCCAGAAGCACCCGAGAGTAGGGTCACAGGTAACTTGAACTTGCAAGTAACATCAAAGGGACATGTGTGTGTTATTTGTTTAGGTTCTATTATCACACAATTTATAGCTAGGAGAAAAGGCTATAAGGTAGAAGGTCAAAATGGCATAACAGGAACCTATTCCACCCAATGTCACCACGATGGGATGGTTATTTCTCTTTAGGGAGGTGAGGCCTAGGGGAGATGTCCCCGGTGACCTGGGGCTTTGAAGAGGCTAAAGGATAATCAGACAATAAGAAGTTTCCCCCTTCACAGATCATCACTAATCAGATGTTTCCAGATAAACAACCAATAATAAAGTAAAACCCAAAGAAGTGTACCTACCTGGAACAAAACAACAACAAACTGATACGTGCAAGCTATTCATAGGGTTAGTACTTTAAATCAATCGAGAACTATCTGATGAAATTACAATATAAGCAATTTGAAAGTAAATGTTGACGAAGTCAATGTTTAAATACTAGAATGATATGGCATTCAATGCACCAAATCAATGCTTGACTTAATTAATTCCTCTAACTACCATTCAATTACTCATAAATTAAAACGTCGCTGCAATGAAGATGAAATATCCAATAATGACGTCAACAACTTAGGGTTAGTTGGGTTAGCTAAAGCTAGGGTTAGTGTAGTTAGGGTTTCAATTCAAAGTCTTTGAGAGTTTTTAGATAAAATTCTACTTCAACGTTTGAGGTATTAGATTAGTGCCTTAGGGTTTAATGGAGTCAGAAGTGAAGGACACACATGTTGAAGGAGGCAAGATTTCAAGGACTAGAGGGAAAAGTTTTGAAGTGTTGCTAAAGCAGGGCCTCAAAATCAGAACCCTAGGGGAGAGAGGCTCACTCCGGTGTTGCTAAAGAAAGACCTCGTTCTCTCTCCTCCTTCCTGGAAAACAACTAGCTCAGATGAAGCATAAAATCAAGACAAGAAGGCTCAATGAGGGAGAGCATTGCTACAACAAGCCTCTTTCATCAAACCCTAAAGAAAAATGACCCTAAGTGTAGATAACCTAGGCCTGGGACGTCTTATTCCTCTTGGATTCTAAATGGTACGGCTAGCACAGGGGAAAGAGAAACAAGGAGTGTAGCTATGACTAGGCTCTCTTTCTTTCCTTCAATGGCTGAAAGTTTCTCTATCAAGGGGCATGAGACAAGGACCTACTTGTGTGCTTGTCACCTAGGGTTTTGATTTAGCAAAATAAATAAGCATATGCAAGAAATTATACTACAACCATTCATTCAAGAAGTTTTGCAGAAAAATACTTACAATTCATCAAGAAATAACCATGCAAACCCTAGTTGTAACACCTTTGTTCAAGAGAAACACCATAAAATGCCAAAAAATGTCTTCCTTCAACAAGTGTGCCTCACTAGATCAGCCAAAACCATAGAATAGGGCGCAAATTTCAGACCTCACCAAGTGGTGAGTTAGTTGTGATCAAAATGAGAGTGAAAACCCTCAATATATACTATATCAATGACCTAAATTTACTTTTTAGGTCATAAAAAGGCCGACAAGGCCATAATGTCAATATCATACTGTTTTTACATTAAATCCTAAGTAAAAACCCTAATTAAGCATAAAATAGGGTAAAATCCCCTTCAAGGGAAAATGATACATCCAGGAGCAAAACGTTAGCCCCCCAGGGGCCTCTCCAACATGCCACATGTGCCATTGTTGCCCAGTCTACCTCCAAAAGTGTCCATGCAGTTGGATGATGTCATGGTGAATATGGGGACGTCCTAAGCCTTCCAAGGCTAGAGTTCCACTAAAAAGGGGTCATTCCCCCTAGGTCTAGTCTTGTCGGAGTGTCTCTCGTGGAACGTCCTATTCCTCTCAGGTGAAAAACCCTTGATGAAGCTCTGTCCTGTCTCTGCCCCCTAATGGGATCGCAACATGCATCTGGTGGGCTCTCCAGCTCTATGGAGGTTCGAACTGGTCATCTCCCCATGTGTACCAGTCCAAATGATACCTATCCATCGGGCATGGTCTTGCACATCAAAATCTACGCCCTCCATGGGATAATCAGTCACAGGGATCATAGCAATGTCAATCACATCTCATCATCAATATTATTAAATATATACATAAAACCCCTAATACATCAATCAATAGCTCAAAGACATTACAAAAACCTGCAATACAAGATTGGAGAAAAGGACAAGGTGTCCTATTGGGCTAGTGTCCATAAGAAAAGGAAAGTTTCTTGAAAGATCTCATCCAAGCCATGTAAGTGAGGTGATGTGGTTAGGTGATGTCCAAACATGTGGGTGAAGTGAGGGCCAAGGATGCATAAGTGTTACCTGTGGGTACCTTTGTAGAAGGTGAGTTGTACCTGTCATGGATGCATTTTTTCCAAGCCCATTCTTGCCTTTATTCTTTTTATTATTATTTTTTTTTTTTTGTTCAATAACTAAGCAGGGGACATTGCCTTGGCATGGTGACCAGAGATGACAACATTACCCACAAGTACTTTCACAAAGATGAGAAGGTTGGCTCGTGATGAGACCCCCTTTCCCTTGGCCATGCAACCAAAGGTCACTGCCTTGGCGTGGTAACCAGATGGTGGCAATGTGATACTGTTAGTTACCCATGCACCTAATAGGATGTCTCATGATGAGACCACCTATCCTTTGACTAGGTCTTGTTTTGTTGTTTTTTGGGTCCCTCTTGTTTCTTGTTGAGAGGCTTTTTACTGCCTTCTCGGGGATCCCTGGGCGAAGCATATCGAGGTTTTATGTCTAGGTTTTTGTATTTTACTAGTTTCTTTTACCTTCTAAGCCTTTACCCCTTCTTCCCATGAGATAAGGTGCAATCCTGCAAATAGGTCAACCCAATGCTCAGACAAGGGGAATGGGATAAATGAGCGAGAGATAAGATGAAACAATGGTGTTATGATGGGAGCAGACGATGGCTTTTCAGTAATTTCCCTAGTGGAAAACCAAGATCTATGGGCACAGGCTTGCTAGGGCACCCTGTCAATTTCCCCAAGCATGGTCAAGTGGGCTAATGTAAGATCCAAGAAGTTGTTAGAGATAAAAGGAATTAGATGCATATAAATAAAGGTTTCAATGATCAAAAGTGACACATACCATGATACCTGGACCAATTACCTCATGGAGTAAGAATCTCTTCTGATACAGGATCAAGCCAATGGTGATGGATGCTGCTATTGTTGACAAGACAAAAGATGATGAATGAAGAAAAGGTGGGTCCTCCAACGCCATGCTCAGGTCAATCCTGCTCGCAGTACTCCATGTATAGGATCTGTGGGCCTAGAGACATGATCTCCTAGTTATCCATAAAAAGTGGGGATAACAGGTTTTATTGAAGTCATGAAGATAAAATTCGGCTTAAGTGTTTTGATGATCCTTGGCCAGGAGGTCGCAGAACACCTAGGAGGGGAGGGGGATGCAACACCTACCACAAAAAACACACCACACATTGAAACTTAATTTCTATATGGAAAAAAATATATATACATGTTAATGTTAGGCTTCATATGGGTGTCAAAAGGATTAAGGACTTAGGCCATCAACCCTTTTCCCTTGGTATTGAACTATACCATATAAAAAACACACATTCGTGGAGGGGAGTCAACACATATTTCGCGTGGAGGTTATAACTATGTGTATATATATAAAACATATAGTTATATATGTTATAACAAATAACAAAAGCCATGATGTATAAAGCGGTTGATGGGATTGGAACCCCCAACTCGCCAATTTTAGCAAAGGCCTAAAACACCTCCGCTAACCAACTATCCACCAATCTTAGTTGGTTACAACTACATTCTAATTATAATTAAATCCATCCACTAATTTCGGGATTTGGTTACAGATCCAACCAAATCTCACTTAATGTATGCCATAAATTTTGGAAAGAACGTTAGGGGGGTACCTTATTTAATGATGCACAACCCAACACATTGTACACACAATTTCATGCATAGTTTTTTCTCATAATGTGTGCCAAGGGTACAATTAACTCAAGGTAACATTGTAAAGTGTGTTAAGGGGTGCCTTGACATAATTTCAAGGATTTTATATCAATTTTTCATGGTTGTTTTCCAGGAATTTAACGGTGTTGTCTGTCTCTACATTTGAACATTGTATTTTTGAAGTGTCTTCAAAATTGTGTTTTTGTAAGCCTATATTGTAATGTAATTTGGAATTTTTAGATGATAAAGAATACTCATACTATTTAAAGGGAGTTTGGATATGTAGTGATGTAAGCCAAATATATATGTATTTTGAGTTCTTTTATTTTATTTTTGTCATCTCATTTACATTTCAAGTTATTCATCAGTTTATGAGTTTATGGAAAAGTAATAAATTCATATGATATTTTGCAAATAGTCAAGCAATCTTCAATTTCCTAAATCTAGTCAGATGTTTATGTGTATTTAATAATTAATTGGTATCTAATGATTTTTGAGCGGAATTGGTATCATAGTTTTATTGATATTTAGAACCAAGTTGGTATCAAAACTCATTTGGTATTTTTGGATCAACAAAGAAAACAACAAAGAGAATACACAATTGAAAAGAGTAGAAACTTGAAAACAAAAACCAAAAACTGAAATAAAAAAATGAAATTTTATCTCCAAAAATTTAAAACAATGTATTAGAGATTTATACCTCTACATCTCACTGAGTTGGTCATATCTTGGGAAAAATGAATTTTTTTTGAGTGACACAAAAACTGTTCCTCATTCTAACAAGCACTCTCGATGCAATGGAATAGTCCTATCAACCTATAAATGTACATAAATGGTAGAAACCAGAGATGAGGCAATGAGGCTTCACGATCTCAATCTACATCAGGAACAGGTCTTCACATGTTTTCTAATGCCATGTTCGACAAAAAAATTATTCCAATAGAGGACAAACAACTTCAATACCCACTTACACAACTAGATCAAAGATCAACACACCAATTTTTTGACATCGTAAAACCCCTAGATCGAGGAAAATGAGAACCATTAGAGTACTCTATGTTGGGAAAATATCATGACCATCGAAATTACATAATTACAAATACATACTAATGCATACTAAATAAACACACTCAAAAACACATGTTTACCTAATGACACATTATACCAATTTAATCTTAACTACTCTTAAGTGTTTAAATATCCTAAAACCTAATCTATATTTATGTCAATTTTCAACTTATACATACATTTATTTATTATTTTTAGTTCATATATAAGCATACAACAACATTCCTACATCCAAATCCTTTTTCCATCTCTAAAAGTGAGGAATACATTTATTTATTATTTTAGTTGATATATAAACCTATAACATCTTTATTAAATCCAAATCATTTTTCCATTCAAGGAAGTTATGAATACATTTAAAAATACTTTTGAAAATTTCAATTTAGGAAAAAAATAATTTTTTTCAAAATATAAAGTTTAAATAGAGAATTCAGCAATCTATGATTTCTTACGTATCATCTTTATTTGTTGATGTCATCACTCATTCTCACTTTTTTTCTCCTATCTTAATTGGCTTGTTATTACTAAGTTGTTCCTTTTTAGTGAGTGTTTTATTTAAATACGCAACTTCTCCATTTGCTTGCTAGTGTAGTGGAGAGATTTTTCTATGAGTTATCATAAACTTACGTTAAAATTTGTATGGGTGCTAACTTACATTAAAACTTATATGGTGTTGATCACTAATTATTTTTATTGTTATTGTTAGGGACAGCCAAATATAGGGATGTTGTTTTATATAGGAACTTTTCCACTAAGTAATTAGTGCAATAGTCAATTGGATATGCTTTATCCCATTTCATTAAATATTTTCATATGGTGAAGACAATTGTTAATCGGTTCTACTTTATCCCATTTCGTTAAATATTCTACATGAAATGACTTATTTTTCCTTTTCTATAAAATGGTCTTATGAAGTCCATTACCAAAGTATCAAATGGAAGACTTGGATTGATGGACTACAAAGACATTTAATCTATTTTCTTCTCCATTTCCAATTCCATGTCTCCTGTGTTTGTTATGAGCATCATTGTGAGAAAGGAGGAACAAAAACTTTGGGAATTAGAGATACTCGGCTATTTGAGGTCAAGAGAGTGTCATTTTGAGTGATTTTATGATGGATGATGAATAATATGGAGAGGATATAGCGTTTGTCAAAATTTTGAATTATCACTGATAGAATAATTCCAAGAACATAGTCATAGCATAAGAGTGGTACTTGTGAAAACATATTGTAAACGCATACCCTTGTATATGTAATATAAAATATGAATGAGACTGAGAAGACATTTTATGCATATTCTGTGGTTCTTTGAGATTGTCTTGAGTATAATTTTCTGGTTTTCTTGCATCACATATTTGTGGTTTGAATCTTGCATGTTAAATGTAATTAGAGTTCACAACCTACTGTTATTGCATCACACTATAACAATCCATTCTCCATTATTGAAGGCACACGTTGACCATAAGAGGTCTCCAAAAAGCTTGATAACAAATGGGATTGATACTAGGTGATCTAGATTGTATAGTTAAAGGAGCAGTAACTGTGGAAGGGAATGGTGCTTGATATTTAGAAAATTTTGAACTAATTAGCTATGCCATTCTTTAAAATAATAGGGATTTCCCCAAGTTGATCGAAGCATAACTAGAGATGGGAGGAGATATACATTGATAATGTCAAGAATAGACAAAAACTATTTAATACTGGGTGGAATGGCAGAGGAATGATTGATTGTGCTCATGATGGAATGGGATGTTGACCAACAGATGAGGAATGACACTTTAAGAAGGTATTTGGAAGGAGCACCATATATCATAAGAGAGGGGTCCTCATTAGGAGTGGATAGTTAGATAGAACCTCACAAACCCCATTGAGATCTCCATAGAACATGTAATATTTTCCTAACCATGAAGAGTCTTGATGGCTTTGAACATATTAAATTTGACCATAGTACATAGGAACCATTCTACCTTATGGGTTACTAGATGACACATCAATAATATTAGCTCGAATGACATGTATGTATTCCAACTAATCATTAAATATCATGCTTGTGTCATTTCTTCAAAATCACATGGGTAACTTATAATATACCAATTTGATAAAATAATGACTCTACCCTACGAGTGTGAGAATTAAGTATTATGAGTTTCATCTATGAATGTGAGAATTAGATATTGATGAGCTACAAGGGTGATCTCCCTTCATTTGACACATATGGAATGATAGGATAGAGGGATATGAAGGAGAATATTAATGTACTAACAAAATATCAACATCAGGATATTCCACTATAATAAGATAGCATGCAATTTCACATAGATAACAATTACAAACAAAAAACTATAATCACACATAAATCGATTACCTTTTCATTAATTTTAAGAATAAAAGTAAATTATTTTACTTTCAAAATATTTTCTACATTAATAAAAAAAAAATACTTATTATTTTTTAAAACTAGATTATTTCTCTTAATCTTGACAACATAAATTGATAATTTTAAATTTATACTTACTATTGGCAACTAAAAGACATTGGAATTTTAAATAATAGATACATATTTAAAATAGATCTATAAATTCAATACACGACATGATCGTATTATTTTATGTGTTGTGTCTATTTATTCGAGGACAAAGTGCATATTACATTTTTGTTGTTTTCAGTAGAACCAAACATAGGTGCACTCACATGCTCCAACAAAAATGGAATGTACCCAAAATCGTTTAGAAAATATCGATTGATCTTGCAAGACAAATAGTGTAAGCATTTGAAGACAAAATAATTTCATTAGAATCTAAATGGAGGAACAGTCAGCAACCATTAGAATCTAAATGTGGACGGAAAGACAAAACTCTTGGTCTTGTCATCAGGGAGTATTCCAGAGAGCACTGTGTAGTCATGACTTGACGTGATTAGAGAGCGAAGGCTGAAGAAATTTATTCGCATCAGCTCAAGTAAATACCAACTTGGTGTTGTATGGATAAAAATATATTAAATCATGTTTGATTCATTATGAAGCTTATTATATTATATGAAGAATTACCAGTTTTATTATGAGTTTTTATTTTATTTTATTTTTAAAATTTCTCAATATCCATTGTAATATTTTTTTACGTTTAAAATATTTTATTTATGTGATTGGCGAATTTAACAAGTTACATAAACTACTAAATGTTCATAAAATTGAATAAGTCTTTCTTTGTGTTTTGAGAATTTTGTACAGTTTTTAAGTTTGAAATATTTTATTTATCTTGTTGCCAAATTTAACATTTTGTATAAACTATTCAAATCCTGATAAAATTGAATATTTTTTCCTTCAAACTTTTTTGTTATGTCCTGTGAGGAGAGTTTTCATGATTAATTGGAAAATTCAGAGTTATTGTTTCTCTGAAGTTTAAATGTTTATACATTAAGCAATGTACTATCACGTTTTAAACTTTATTTTAATTTACAAATCATATTTTTTTTAATATAAAATTTACTTTCTCCAAATTAATAATTTGATTATTTTTCTCTATCCATAACTGGCTCAAACAGTGCATATCCAGCCATAATGCAGAAGAGAGGAAAACTCTCTACAATAAGAACTGTGAAATTGTTTTCCTTAGAATAATTCTATTGATATGAGATTCATAAATATAATTTGATTGTTCTGTATCCATGACTGCAACAAATAGTTGTGACAAATAGTATATCCATGACTCTTAGTGGATCACACAGCTCATGACTCTTAGTGGATCGCACAACAACTCCTGACATTTTTTTTGTTTAAGAAATGTGAAATTGCTTACAGATACCTTGATTAATTGAAGTTTTCAAAAGTCTAGCAGTCTAGCAGTGGATGAAAGCTTATGGTTCAATGTAAGAGATGTTATAAATTATATGTTGTGACTATATTAACCAAGTTATAAGGGCTTTGTTAAGAAGGTCAATTGGGTTTAGCTTGGATAGTTGTGAGGAATGATTGTTATCCTCCCCACCCTTTTTCAATACCCATAAATAACATGTTAAGTTCATAATGAGTATGTTGTCATTCATGTTGTTATTTACAAATTAGAATTTGATAAGTTGATAAAAAAGGGTATTGAACTTTTTCAGTTCTAAAATAATACAAAATTATATTGAGAAGTTATTGCCCAGAAAGTAGGTAGGAAGGAGGTGCAGTTAACAATGAGATATATATTAAAATGGGATAAACATTTGCAACACTATATCTCATGGTTTTAAAAAATATTTATCATGATGATGATTAATGTCCACTAGAATTTAAGAAGGTAAGGGCTTAATTGTAATTCATTACAATTTTATTTATGTGTTGTAAAAGCATTAAGAAAAGCTTTCCAATATCATCATAGTTTTGGTGAATTACAAGGTTAGCAAGATTGGTAGTGTGACATATCTTTTGAAATTGAATTCTAATTTGCGTATATGTTGGACAATTTAAGAGAAAGTGTTTTTCATCTTCAACCCTCTTAATAACAAGAATTTACGAATATAAATATAAATTAAAAATTATTCTATATAATAAATAAACATTAGAAGAATGTTTGGTATATTAAATGAAAGATAATAAGTTTATATAAAATATAAAAACTGTTTTATAATTTTTTGAAAAAAAATTATAATTTAGATAACATATATAAAAGTATTAATATTATTATATAATTATTAACTAGTATAATTCATCTTAATCCTAATCTATTATGAATTAAAAGAGATAAAATAGGCTATGATGAAAACCTTTTTGGTTGAATAACTTTTTGAATCAATATTTGGTTGTACAACTTTGTTCTTTGGGATCAATTTAGTCAAAATGTCCTATCTATCCCTCGTTATAATTTAGCCTTATGTCTAAGGAAATTCAAATCAATACTTAAGCTAACACCCACTAAAATGTTCATTGAGAATGAATGAAAACATGAACAAAATAAGTACATGAAATTCAAATCAATACTTAAGCTAACACCCACTAAAATGTTCATTGAGAATGAATGAAAACATGAACAAAATAAGTTTGAGAATGTGAACACTGACATTATTTGTTAACAAATCCATAGTTAAGTGTGCTTGGATGGGTGTTGAATAGAGAATACTTATGCACTGATCCAGAATATATTTGCAGAACGAAATGAATACAGCTATTATCAAAACATGCTTAACAAAGAATAACAGATATACAGTAAAACTGGTTTCTATTCAACAAGGAAATAAGTTGAAACTGTAAAATGCAGCAAAAAAAAGCTTGCTAGAATGGTGGCGGATTATCTCTGAGAAGAGATGTGACGATTGCTCTCATTCGCAAGAACATGATTACAATGAGGCTTTGAAGGCCTTTTTACAATAAACAAGAATTTCAAAAACCCTAGACATCCAAAAAACCTACCCCTAGGAGATGAAGCACCAAAAGTCATGTGGGATCTCTTTGGGTAAGTTAGTACATAAAATTCTCGCGGTTGTAACTTTGCATATGGTCTTTGTTTTAGGCACACAATATCCCGTTTGAAAGGTCCATCCCTAAAAAACATTGTTTAGGGCCTCAAAATGTCCCCACAAGTCAGGGACCCGAAAACTAGGGAAAAAACTCCCAAAATGAGCCAGTTGCAATAGGTGGGAGGCCATCAACGTCCATATGGATCAATCCTCCCCCCTTAGGAACCAATAGTCTACATTGCGTTGAGTTCCCCCATCAGATGAGGAAATTTCTACTGAATTTGGCCCTATATGATCCACTTGCCTTAGTGTGGGAGCTGCCTTGCTTTGACAACTCGATAAAGTTGGATCCTTTGTTGGCGAGTGCCATTGATCTATTTTTCCACAATATCATCATTGGATTCTTGTTGTATGTAGTTGGGGTTGAGATCTGTTGGTTTTAGTTGTTCTGCTATCTCTGAGGTGTCCAATAATGGTGGGAAATACACTCAAAGAACATCCATGTTGAACACTAGTTGCAAGCCAAGGAAAGGAGGAATGTTGAGCTCGAAAGCATTATCACCCACAAACTTGGTGATGGTGTACGACCCATAACAGAGTGGGCAAAGCTTATGATGGGGTCCTTTAAGGCGCTCTTTCTACAAGTGCAACCAAACATTGTCGCCCACCTGAAACTTATGTGGCACCAAGTGTTGATCATGGTGCTGCTTGGACTTGTCATTGGGCTTCTATAGGATATCTTGAACTTGTTGGAGGATGTGCTGGATCTGCTCAATGAACCAGGTGGCTTTGTCAACTTTAGTTGGAGCAGGAGATGAGTCGGTCGAGGTGACCACAAGGGGTAGTGAAATATCTATGGGACCCAATGGTTGGAATCCAAGCCCCACTAGAAATGGGTTGTGGCTGGTTGAGCTATGCAGGGCTCGATTGTAGCTATGTTGAACATAGGGGAGACTGCCATTGCATGTGCGAGGGTGCTTGGAATTATACATGTGCAGAATATGCATGATCATTCAATTTACGACATCGGTTTGGCCATCTTTCTGGGGTGGAAGGTCGTGGATTTGATGAGCTTAGTGTCCAACATTGATCAGAGGCTTGACCAAAATGTGATAATAAATTGATTGTCCTGATTTGAGACAATGGTTTGTGGGATTCTAAAATGTACCCAGACTCATTCAAAGAAGAGCTTGGTAGTGGTCTCTGTTGTGATGCTCTTCTTGCAGGCAGCCATAATTGTCATCTTAGAAAAGAGATCCACAACCACAAAAACACAGTCATTACCCCACTTGGTGGATGGGAGGCCCGACATCTAGTCCATTAAGATGGATTCCCATGGCATGTCAGAAGTAGGAAGAGGGGTGTACATGCCTTATTTCTTAATGGATGGTTTGGAAATCCCCCAGGAATTGCAGGACCTGATATACTTGCTGATCTCCTATCGAAGTTTCGGCCAGTAGAAATGTTTATGCAACATTGCCACTATCTTTTCGATGTCGAAGTGTCTTTCCACCTTACTATAGTGGGATTCCTAGATCATCTTCGGTTTCTCTCTTTATGGAATGAAAATATGGACCAGATGACACAACAACCCATCCCGAAGATGGAAATTAGTGACAATTGTGTTTTCTCCCAACATTCTATAGGTGGTGGCGAAGTCTGGGTATGTCTCATAGATTTTGGGCCATCTAGAGGTCTCATGGCCGCAAGATTCTAACATTGTGGTGAGTGTCACGACTGGCAGTCTGCTGAGGCAATAAACAACATGGTTGGTTCTTCTCATTTTAGACTTGATGTTGAGGTGGAATTGTTGCAAGTACATGGACCACTTTTGATGGCGGTCATTCTACAATTTTCCTTGTGTCTGCATGAACTGCAATGTCTTATGATCAATGTGGATGATTGTCTCCTTCCCAAGAATGTAATGTCTCCACTCACAACAACCTTACACAATGGATTACATTTCTTTGTCGTAAGTAGGGTACTTCTGGAAAACATCTGATAATGTGTCACTATGATAGGCCATGGGGTGGCCATGATGACTGAGAATGGTGACCAAAGCATAGTCTGAAGCATCTGTCTTGATCTCAAAGGGATGTTGCAGGTCTAGTAGTGAAAGTATTGGGGATGAGCACAAGCGCTACTTCACATCATCAAATGATTTTTTTTGGCATCGAAACCACATAAAATTTTCCTTACCACCACCCCTGGTTACTTGGATGAGGTCCCATGCAATATGGGATAATCCCAACACGAACCTACGATACAAATTGACAAGCCCCAAGAAGCTTTGAAGTTCGGTGAGAGTGTTTGCGACTGGCCATTCACAGATGACTTTTATTTTGACTATATCCACATGTATGCCATCTTGATCAACAATGTAACCCAAGTAATGAACCATGTCCATGCCGAAGGAGCATTTTTCCAAGTTGGCGTAGAGCTGGTGTTTCCGCAGGGTGTGTAGAACCTATTGAATATGTTGCACGTGTTCTGCCCAAGTCTTGTTGTAAATGAGGATGTCATCTAGATACACCACTGCAAAAGTATTGGTGAATGGTTGTAGGATATCGTCCATCATCCTCATGAAAGTGGTTGGAGAATTTTTCAAACCAAAGGGCATGACCAACCATTCAAAAAGACCTTCCTTTGGCTTGAAGGTGGTTTTCCATATATCTGTCTGTTTTATCAGGACCTGGTGGTAGCCAGACTTCAGATCAATATTACTGAAGTATTTGGATCTCGTGAGTTGATCAAGGACGTCGTCAATTAGGGGAATCAGGTACCGGTTTCTGACTGTGATTTTATTCAGGGCCCGGTAATCAATGCAGAGTCGTCAGGTTCCATCTTTCTTTTGTACTAGCATGATTGGGCTCCCGCAAGGTGATGATATGGGATGAATGTGCCCCTTCTTGAACATTTCTTATATCTGTTGCTTGATATACTCATTCTCTAACAAAGAGCGATGATATACTAGCCCATTGGCCAATGGTGTGCCAGGGATTAGATCGATGGGCTACTTGACCTGACAGTGCAGAGGCAACCCAATAAGTGAGGAGATTATATCTAAGTATTCCTCCATGACCTTATCCACTTTCTTCTGTTGTGTGGAGAGGTCAGCCACAAAGACCCTGTATGTGGTTGCGATCTTTACTCATTCTGAGAGAGAATCATGAACAAGAAAAACTTCCTTGTATGAGAGATGACCTTTCTGCATTGCTTGAAAAATATCAAGGAAATAACACTGGGTGGGATTTCCTTGGGTATCCTATACAATTTCTTGTTCAAAGTAATAATAACACTGCAAGGCCTAGAATCATATACAACATGATGTTTCCATAAATATGGCTGGCCCAAAAGAAGATTACAAACTTCGAGAAGGGAAACATCATACAATACCTCATCTTTGAAGGGCTTGATGTCGTACGATAGGAGGCATTGTTGGCTGACACGGATGTCGCTTCCCTGGCGGAGCCATATGATGGTGTAGGGTTGTGGGTGCGGCATTAACGGAAGGGCGAGTCACTTGACAACCTCTGTTGAGATGAGGTTCTTCTGGATACTGCTATCAATGATGAAGTGTAGCGGAGTACCCTTCACCCACGTCTGTCAATGAAAAAGGCGATCACCTTCCTCTGACTCTTCTGGTTCACTGGTCTAGATATTGGTGGTAGAGACAGTAGCACTAGGTTATGCGTCTATGATCTGTATCCCCCTTTCCGGTTCTGACTAAGAGTCTGAATCTGCATCTTATTCAGAGGATTTAACCTCAACCACCAGTGACTTCTTTGAGCGACAATCGACCGTGTTATTCGAGGGGCTCTTATGAAAGTCACACCACTTCTCGGTATCTTTCTTTGTCTTTCTGGTGTCCTTCTTTTCTTACAGCCTGGATTGGTTGTCCTGAGGTTGTCCATCTTTTCTCTATCCTTTGTTCTATAGGTTGGGGCCACCCTTTACTCGCTTTTTATATGAGGGTTTCCCAGGCCCGAATTGTTGCATCTTTTGTTTGATCTTATGCTCGATTTTGATGACATATTGGTAGGCCACGCCCAAGGATGAGATTTCCAAAAAATCCATTTCATCTTGGATGTATCTATGCAGACCGTCGAGATACTTGAGCACAGGATGTCTCTCAGAATATTTGATACCCATCTTGGTGCACAAGGTATAAAAGATATTTGTGAACTCAGGCACCACTTGGTCTCTTTCCTACCATAGGGTGGTCCATTTTTTGTGCAGGTCGTCATAACTTCCAACCCCAGGTGACTATGACTATAAATAATGAGGGTTCCTTTGTTTCCTTTTGCTCAAAGAAAGTTTCCCACCAATATTTGACATGGGGGAGGACTTTGAGGAGCACAAAAGTAATATTTTTTCTATTCAAGAAGTTATGGACAGAGAAATACCCTTTTAGCAGATTCAACCACTTGTCTGCCATATCTGTGTCTAACTTACCTTCAAATATAGGAATATCCACAAAAATTTCCATCATATTCTTCCTCTGTTGCATGAGGGATTCCTCGAGAAACATTTTGAAGGCATATCCTATCCCGTCGTCTTTCTTTTCTTCTGCCATGAGAGGTCATTTGGGCATGCAAGAGATTTTTTCCTCAAGAGAAGCAAGCTCGAGACCCAATTCTTTGTACCCTGACTGCGTTGGGGACATGCATTAAGAATGACAAGGAGAATACCGCTCTAATACCACTGATCCAAAAAATATTTTTAGAATGAAATGAATACATATTATTATCAAAATATGCTTAACATAGAATAACAAATATACAGTAATAATGGTTTCTATTAAATAAGGAAATAAGATGAATCTGTAAAATACATTGGAAACAATCTTGCTAGAATGGTGGGGGATTATCTCCGAGAATAGATGTGATGAATGCACTCATTCACAAGAAGATGATTACAATGAGGCTTTGAAGGATTTTTTACAATAAACCTAAATTTAAAAAACCCTAGACATCCAAAAAGCCTAACCCTAGGAGATGAAGTGCCAAAATTCATGTGGGCCCCGTTTGCGTAAGTTAGTACATCAACTTCCTTGGTTTGTAACATTTTCATACGATCTTCAATTGTGGAAATCCCTAAAACACGTTTTTTAGGGCCTCAAAATGGTCTCGCAAGTCAGGGACCCGAAAACTAGGAAAAAAACTGCCAAACTGGAAAATTGCCAAAATGAGCTAGTTGGAATAGGTGGGAGGCCACCAACATCCATCTGGATCAGGAGTGTATTAGTTGATAAGAGAAGAGAATAAGTGTAGTACATTCATTGAGAATGAATGAAAACATAAAAAAAATAAGTTTGAGAATGTAAACTTGGACATTATTCGTTTAGAAATCCATAGTTAAATTGTTTGGACAAGTGTTGAATAGAGAATACTTGCAGTGTTCTAATTGAGCATAGAATAATTGTAATGTTGTAGTATAGAAGATGAGTTGCATGGAATAACCACCTAGTGGTTTGTAGTATACAAGAATGGTAAATCATAAATGGTTTATGGTTTTACTATGCCTATTTATTGAGTTATAGGGTTGGAGGAAATCATAGAGAGTGAGTTTTATCTCAGTGTTATGGTGCAAAAATTTAAATTTCTCAAGAATTAGGCTCCTGCACAACACTAGAGACCAAAAAGTCTTTGTATTATAACCATTTGGTTGTTGAATAATACATTAAGTGTTCTTTAGAGTGTGGGTTTTTTGTTTTCGGAAGGCTTTTCCCTGAAAATCGTATTGTTTATGATTTGTTGTTTATTTAATTTGTGCAACTATTATATTTTTAGTTGATGCACATTTTTCTCTCATAGATTAGTTTAGAAATTGTATTTCTTACCTATTATTCCTTTAATTTGGTATAAGATCTTGATCACCTCAACTCCAAGGTGTTAGGGACAAGGTTTCTAGATCTAATCATTGTTGGAGTGTGAGATTGTGCATAAACAAATTTTGTTGCAGGTAAATGACAAGTTTTTCTAGATTAGAAATGGAGAAGTTTAATTGCAGTAACTTTGAGTTGTATAATATCAATATGGGGGATATTCTCATAGATTAAGTTCAACGGGTTGTAGTGTCTAGAACCAAACCCATTGTTATAATAAATTAAGAGTGGGTGGTGTTGGAGAGAAAGGAAAGAAGGCTTATTCGACAATGTTTCCACTATTTGGTATTATTGAAAATTTTTGAAGAAAAAACCACACTATATGTATGGAAGAATTTGAGGCATTTGTATCAAGCTAAATCCTTGGTTAATAAAAAAATTCTGTGGAAAATTTTGTTTTCCTTGAGAATGGGTGATCATGATTTTGTAGGTGAGCACCCAAATTCATTTAATACTAGTGTTATCTATTTCATTTTATTTGAAGTGAATATAAATGAGGAGGATCATTCTATGACTTTTTTGTGTTCCTTTCCATATTCATGAGAAATCTTGGTAACGACCATTGGAATAACTATGAATAAATATATGCTTGATGAGGTCGTGGTTAATTTATTATTAGAGGAATTGAGGTGAAAAGATTCAAACTCCACCAATAAGTACATAGATGTTCATGGAAGATACAAGGAGAAAGGAAATAAGAGAGAAAATTGTAGATTTAAATCTTGTGGGAGACATAAATCTCCTAGAAAGTTCAAGGAAAAATATTTAAATCGTGGCAAGGTCAGGAATTTTATAATGTACTGCATGGAAGAGAAGAATAAGAATAAGAAGGAAAATAATGATTATGTTTTTGAAAAAAATTTCAAGAGGATGGTGGAGATGGATTTTGTTGCACCTTTGGTAACCTATTGAAGGCATAGTGCATGGCTTATAGACTCTACTTCTTTCTTCCATATGACTTCCCATCGGCCCTAGTTTTTCCCAAGCTTAGACCCATCTTAACTACAGTTCAACGAAGCACCGAGAGAAATCAAATCTCTCGAGGTGAAAAACCTTCCTCCATAACCCATTTTAGAGTGAAAAAGAAAGGGTTTTCACTTGAAGAGATTTGATTCCTATCAGTGCTTCGTAGAGCCGTAGTTAAGATGGGTTTATGATGGTTACAATCGTGGCCAACACCTCCTTGTCCAAATTTTTCATATTTTTCTTATTGTGTATATATGTTTTCTTTAAATGATATTTAATAAGTATCATCTATGACGTTGTATATATTTCAATCTGATAATTAAAAAGGTCACAAAACAAAAAAAAATTCATAAAATTTACATCGTTATCAATTTGAATAGTAACAAAGTGATAAAATGAAAATATTTAATACCATATATCTTACATTATATCATTAAGAACTTGAATAATAACAAACCAACAATTTTGAATGATAAAAAAGGTGAATAATAACAAAGTAATATGACGCAAATATATTTAAACATATATTTGAAGATATTGAATAACATGTATATTACATAGTTCTTTATATCAATATATATTATTCTTCTTTTCATTTACATACACCTGCACACTTTCCTATCTTTTCATATCATTCAAATGAAAATGGAGCTTGAAATCAAAGACCATACAGATATTTAACTCAATATATGGAAGTAAAAGTGAGACCTTGTTGCTTTTTCTTCTCAATATTAATGGTTGCTTTATCTAATGTTAATCCCTATGACTTATGTATTTTTAATCCCCGAGCAAGTCTCAATGGAATTTGTGTTTATTTTCCTCTTTCAATTGGTATAATAGGGACAGTTTGAGGGAATGCTTCATCCCATGGAACGTCTACATAGTTATCAAGTCTAACTAAAATATATGTGTGAGGTTTAGGAGGGGATATTCCAATATCATACACAATCTATTCAACAACCCCAAGGGCACCATTGATAAGTCATGTATTGGTCCATAATTTAGAAGTAATAATCACTCGAGCTCCAACAACAATAAGCAACTCAATGTCCAATTTGTTGTCATGAGCTTCAATCAAATAGTTACAACTTACTTTTGTAACAACAGTATGTGCAATTGGGAGATTCAATGATCTCAAAGAACTCTTATAGTTATTGTGTACATCATCATTTGTTACAAACAAATGTATTTCCTTATCAAATAACTCCTGTGTGGAAGCATCCATATTGCTATATATACATGTCATTAGTAATTGTCTGTTTTCTAAAGTAGGATTTTCATCTCCAAATTCATTAGAATATGTCGAAAACATTTATGATCATTGCTAAAACATTTATGATCATTGTTTTTTCCATCTTTCCTAAACACAATATCAAGAGTCACAACTTTTGTGAATGATCTTCATAATCCTTTCACGATATGATCACATTCATAAGCAGGTTTAGCCATAAGCAGAGGTAGTTGTTCCAAGTCACTAACTAAAATAACTAACCTCCCTCTAAAGAAAAAAGTTGAATGTTATGGAAGAACTTCCTGAAGTCGAGCATCAATACTTTTTAATACTTTTTTCCCTATAAAACTCATCTCATCAATAAGGATGTATTTGACGTCTTTTATCTCCTCCTACAAGGAAATCAAACTCGACCCGTGTAAATCATTCATGTCCCATACAAGTATACGAAGTGTCGATGCAGATATGTTGAATGATGCAACATTGGTAGGAGACACAAGAAGTAAGGGGCTATTATTAGGAAGTGAATCAATCTCCATGGAATGTCTAATAGCACCAATTAAATAAGACTTTTCAGTACCGACAGTTCTTTGAATAATCATATGTAAAGGTTCTCTCCGACCACCTCCTCTATAATGTTCAAGGAATTATTATATGCGATTTTTTTTTTCCCGTAAACTCTCAAATGAATAAGAGATTTTACATTTTGTAGTAACAATTGCATTTTTGTATCGCTTTTGGTATTTTCGTTGTTGACTTCTTTCAGCCTCAATATTATCGTTCTTCATCCCCTTTTAGAGTAGACATCTTAATGCTCAATTTACTGTTTATATTTATGTATCAAACAAAAACACTAAAATCAAAATTAAAATTATTGGAATTAAAAAAAAAAACACTGAAATATATTGTTATGGATTCATATTTATATAAATTTTGAGTTATAAATTTAAATGAATGTAATAAAGTTATATTTAATGAACAAGAATACAGTAAACAGTTTTGAATATGGGTTAAATGGAGTAAAGTTATCAAGTTAACATTTTTGGATAAAATCAGCATGATTATTATGGATTTTCCAAACATTTATGATAATTTAAATAAACTTTTAATGATAACCAAAATTATTCCATAATGGATTTGATATTTTTATATACAAATTCTTTATATTATTGACAACACTTCTGATAATCTAAATCTATTTTAAATGATTCGATAAGATAATTTAACATAATTAAAAAATTAATTATATCAAATAACTAATTAAAAAAACTAATATAATTAAAAAACTACCTAAAGTACCAACATAATTAAATTACTAATTATTCTTGAAAAATGTCAAAAAAAATCCCTTTATATATTTGATAAATCTAAAAAAAAGAGTCACACATCATATAGGAAAAGAAACAAGTCTTGAAATTTACTCTCGGATGTGTTGATGATAATAGCTATTAATTTGTATATTGTCATGTTCATGGCAATAATAATTTATGTAGCGCATTTTTTTCTCGCTGTGATAGAACAATTAATGGGTTTAAATTAACATCATTAAATTTCAATCCTCATCGCGGAGATTAAATAGCTCTTGAGTATTTTAACATAAGTTTAGGATTAATAATTGTTCACAAGGTTTAAGGGAAACACAAAGAAATAAAGGAAAACTGGGTTCCGGTTGTTAGCTGGGCTTTGCCATGTAATTAAGGAAAAGATTTCATATAGTTAACTCGCTCACAGAGGAAGCTCCGTGTGACTCCATTAATAACTTCAATGGACTCAACCTAGAACAGAACTATCCTTTTAACATAATTAAAGAACTAATTATGTAAAAAGACTAACATAATTAAAGAATTAATTATTCTTGACAAATCTCAAACAAATCCCCTTATGTAAGTCTGATAAATCCATTCTTTACAATTTTGGACGAGATTCTTTACCATTTTGGTTGAGATACGATCTAAGTAGATCAGTACGATAATTTAACATAATTAAAAAACTAATTATGTTAAGGAACTAATTAAAGAAATAATATAATTAAAGTATTAATTATTCTTGACAAATGTCAAACAAATCCCTTTATATACTTGATAAATCTATCCTTTACAATCTTCGATGAGATAATTAAAGAACTAATTATTCTTGACAAATGTTAAACAAATCCCTTTATATACTTGATAATTTAACAAAATTAAAAATCTAATTATGTGAGAGAACTAATTATCCTTAACCAATGTCAAGCAAATCCCTTTATATACGTGATAAATATATATTTTACAATCTTGGATGAGAAAAGATCAATATACCTGATAAATGTATCTTTTACAATTTGGATGAGATAAGATCAATAGATTGGGATACTTTAATATAATTAATCAATTAATTTTTGCAATAATTTAGCGTATAATAAATACCTGGAGATGTTGGAGTCAGAAGTTGAGATAATGGAGACGAAGATTGGCCCCAGGTGGAGATAGTGGAGCTGGAGATAGTGGAGCTCTGAGTTGTAGATAATGGAGCTCGAGGTATAATAGTCTTTTTAATTTTCTTTTATCTTGGTTTAATTAAGTTTCTAATGTAATTTAAATATATATATATATATATATANAAAAAGGTTAGAGTCCACTTATATAATTTTAATTTACTTAATTTTTTTATTATTATTTAAGTGTGACACATGTCATCTCTAGATTGAATTTAGACACCGAATCACATATTGACCTAATAGTGGGTTGTAGAATGTGTCGTCCCTTCATTAGGACAACAAACAACAATGTGTAAAAGGTAAAAAAAAAAATTGCATTAGAAAATTAAATCGTCATGACATAATTAATAACATCACAAGTTACACATCATCATAAGTAAACAACGACACCTCCAAGCATTAACATAATTAACAACGACGCAAATCAAAGAATAAATGTAAGGAGAGACACAATTCAAGACAACATGATCAACTGAAGAAAATACAATAAACGATCAATCATGTCACTGAGTAATAATGAACTACCAGCCCAACCTATCCTGCAAGGTTAGAACCTCTAGGACACATAAGCAACACTCAAGCCAAGGATTCATCCAATTGATTTTGACCACTTAAGGTCTGAGGGTTGATGACTGTTCTGCGGAACAAGGAGGTGTCTAAGTCCCATAATCAATCACATATCATCATTATTCTAATGGCACAAGATAATATAAACACCCAATCAATCATAGGTCAACATTATTCCAAGGCGCAAGAGTAATCAACAATAATTTCAATGGTGCAAAAGAATATAAATACTTAATCCATCATATGTCAACAATATTTAATGGCGCAATCATAATCTAGTTATGAAATCAATCATAAATCAACAACGTTAATGGCACAATAGTAATTAATTTCTGAAACAACCAAACATCAGTATACTAATTAATGGTGCGCGAGCAATCTAATTGCTTACTTAATCACACATCAATGTTAAATTCAAGGAGTGTGAAAATTCTATTACATAACCTACATCAAGTAACTGACACAATCACCACCTACAATACCTTCCGACAACTAGCCGACTAAAAAGACATATATCAATTGAATGACGCAATATCTCCTGTTAAACCTTCCAACACTAGTCCAACTACAGTTTTCATACATCAACATCGTCTAAAAATTTGATGATAACAGAAAAAAAAATGGTTTCACTTAGAAAATAAATAGGTAAATGCACACACCATTCAAATAATATCTCCCATTGACCTGAGAGCGGAAAGTGACCCTAACCTCGGCCGCGTGGTCATCAAGGCCAATATTCCCACTCACTAAAAATATACCATTACAAAATTTCACTTATAATGATGACTGTAATATTCTAGACTGTAATCCTAGACTATAATATTCTAAAATAATCTAACAAATACTCATTTATAAAAATAAAAACATTATGCTGATATTAACAAACAACAAATAAAACATTAAAATGGTGATCTAAATAATGCTATAACATTATGATGATGATGATGATAATGATGATTAATGTCCACTAAGACCGAATTGGTCTATCAGACCTTAAGAGGGTAAGTGATTACTTGTGATTCTTTATAATTTTGTTTATGTGATCGAAAAGCATTAAGAGAAGCTTTCCAAGATCACCATACTTTTGTTGAGTTAATAGGTTAGGAAGGTTGGTAGTGTGACGAATATTTTGAAAATGAGATCTAATATGGGTATAGGTTGGACAATCTAAGAGAAAGTGTTTTTCATATTCAACCTTCTTAGTGTCATAAAGGTGATGCACTCTTTCATCCCATGGTATTTTATGAATTGACCAATGCCTAGTTTCACTATCGAGCCCATGAGAATTTGTTCTTATCTTAGAAATGCTTATTTTATTCTTTACACTTGACAAAACCGATAGATAATTTTGATCTTCTAGATTAGGGTTGATTACATCTTTATAATACCTTAATTTTCTTTTTTCCTCTAACTCTTTACCACACCACATTTTCTCCTTATATTTTTATTTGATGTTTTTTAATAGTATTTTTATTCTACAAAATCGTGTCTTCCATGATTCCTCAATAGTTTATCCAAGACCGAGCATATTTATGCCATCCTCGCTTGAGTCGATGGTGTTTATGACTCGATTTTGAAGCAATTTTAGGAAGCCTCTTGTCTTCCATGTTGTTTAACTTGTTCTTATACATTAGGAATCTAGTCATAGCCATGCTCTCAATGGGGAAGAGGCTTCTTTCTAAAAGGAGGATGGGATATGGTGTATTTCCTTTAATTTTGAGATTATAGGTTATAAAATTGTTTTGTATTTTCTCTATCTTTCTCCAGGATTCATGAGAGATACTACAGCCCCAGACTTCACATCCATAAAGAATAACACGTGTAACAAGAGTCTCAAAGAGGAGTTTCTTCTTATCCCAACTCCAAAGATCAACTGATTTACAATTGTTTTCAAGCCCATAATAATCCTTCCATCCCCCAATAATAATTTTCTCAAAGCTATAATTCCAATTGAGCTTGTGTTGAATATCAATTCCAAGATATCTGTATGAAGTCACTTCCTCCAAGTTGGTTTTTTCATATACGAAGATATCATAAGGGACCTTATTGGATTTAATAATCATGACCTTAGTCTTATCAGTATGAACACTCATACCCATATTGGAGCAAAAATATTTGAGGATTCTTAGTTGGTTTTCAAGATCACAGGGAGTCCTTGCATAAGAACGATATCATCGGCATAAAGAAGAAGATTGATGACTATACCAGTGAGAGCAGGGCTAACACAACCTTCTTTTTCCAAGCAATCTTCTAACTTGTCAACGTATATGCCAAAAAGGGTAGGGGACAAGGGACAACCTTGTTTGACTCTGATATTGCAGTTAATGGACCATCCCTCAGTGCTTTTAAACTTAGAAATAACGTTCTCATACATCCTTATTGCAATATCCCTCAACTTGAGAGGAGCTTTTATCTCTTCCAACCTATTCCAAAGGTTTTTCCTAGGAACCATGTCAAAAGCTCTTCTAAAGTCAACGAAACAACAAAAAAAAATTGTTTTAGTATTGCATAACTCCTCTGCAATGATCCTAAAGGTAACAAGATGTTCCACAGTTGAATGATATCTCCTAAAATTGGTCTGTCCTTTATCTCTTTTACTGTGCCTTTCTAGCCAAAGGCTAATCTTCTTTTCCAAAATAATTCCATAAATATTGGATAAAATTGGGCTAATCATAATGGTCCTATAATTAGAGGGAATGTTTCTATCCCCATTTTTAAAACTAGGAACAATAAGGCTTTACATTCAGGATTTAGGGATGCCCTGTTTGACTACTAAATTAAAGAGCTTGTGTATGTGAGGGATAAGGATTGGCCCTCTGATTTTAAAATTTTCATCTTGGTAGCCTTCAATGTGCTTAGCTTTCCCATTTGCAAGCCGCTTAACCAAGAAATCTATGTTATCTAAAGAAAAAAATTCTTCCTTTGTAGGGACAATAGGAATAGTTTCCATGGCATTAGGGAACTCGTAAAGACTTTTAAGGTAGGAATTCCAGTCCCTTAAGGGAATCCAATTATTTTATTTAGTATTGTGTCTTAGAATTTGGCTCCAAAACGTTTTAGGATCCAACCTATATAGTTGTGAAAGTTGTTCTTACCTTTAGAACACTATTGCAATAATGTTGACATGCATTCAAAATTTGCTTAAGAAATATAATATTTCCATGGGTGTCCCTTGCCTTCTATTGGCTAGGGAGAATAAAAACGCTAGAAACAATCGTGTTATACTATTGGAATGTATTATACGTAAGCACATACATTAAATATTTGAAGTAATATATTGCTGGAAAAATAAAAGGTAAGTATTAATTGATGGACTTCTTAACCCGCTTCAGACTCATTATCGGAGCAACCATATAAGGTTGGCAATAAATTCGGCTTGCTTAAATGGTTTTAAAAGGAAAATTATGCACAGTAAGACGAAATGTGAATAAACCTGACTTCCAGAGAAGCAGTCACCAGTTCAGTACCCATTGGAAGGAAGAAGAAAAATGCAGTCCAATAAGTAGATATAACACATAGATAAATCTATGGCAAAACTACATTGGAGGAGGAATAAAAACGCAGTCCAATAAGTAGATATAACGAAGTGATAAATCTCTGGGAAAACGCGAATGGAGGAGGAAGAAAAATGAAGTCCAATAAATAGATATAACGTAGAGATAAATCTATGGCAAAACGCAATTGGAGGAGGAAGAAAAGCGAAGTCCAATAAGTGGATATAACGCAGAGATAAATATATGGAAAAGCACCATTGGAGGAGGAAGAAAAGCGCAGTCCAATAAGTATATAAAACGCAGAGATAAATCTCAGGAAAAACGCCATTGGAGGAAGTAGAAAAACGAAGAGGTTCAAGGGAAATCTCTCCATGAGATTCATAAGTGTTGGGAGAATTTTGCACAAGGAAAAACACAGAATTTCAAAGCGAAATCTTGCCAGGAGATTCATGATGGCTGGGCGAATTTTTCACGAGGAAAAACATAAAGGTTCAAAGTGAAATCTGGCCAGGAGATTCATAGTGGCTTGGCGAATTTTGCTCGAGGATAAACGTTGAGGTTCAAAGGGAAATCTCACTAGGAGATTCACATTAACAATGAAGTCCTGAAATTAGCTATGGTACTTGGAATTATAGTTACAAGGTAAAAAAAATATTGGAGGTGTTAGGACCAAAATAAACAACACTATGATCAAAATCAATACGATACATTATAGGAAACTTCAATAACAAATACATTAGTAAATTATTAAACAGAGCTTAAGGTGATAAAAATTGTTGATTCCAGATTTATGTACATGATTAACCCCTTTTCACATACTCAAGTTCCTCGACCATGGGAAAAATATTATTCTTTGAACATTTAAACCCACACAAATTTTATGCACGACGAAAGCTTTCAGTTTAAAAATTATTAAATTATTTTCATATATCTAAGAATTTAACAACTATACAAATTGAATCTTAATACACTTCAATCTCAGAATCACAGAAAGGAATATTGTAACCGACGACGAAGATGGAGCTAGAGATGATCCTTGCAACTGACA
The DNA here is from genome assembly GCA_010110895.2 of Picea sitchensis. Lineage (NCBI taxonomy): Eukaryota > Viridiplantae > Streptophyta > Pinopsida > Pinales > Pinaceae > Picea > Picea sitchensis. The sequence goes on along the minus strand of SNQJ01S0003953.1, from coordinate 159,858 downwards.
ACCCTTTTGTCCTCCCGCTTTCTAACCGTAGAGACTTCATCGATACCTCCCAACCAACACTAGGGTTACTCTTATTCTCCCTTAGCCCCCCAATACGCAAAGGGGCCATGCACAAACACAACTAGAAATCCTCTAGATCCCATCTCTCCTCGCAAGGTAGAGTCACCACTCTCTCTCAAGCTAGGTATCCCAACTCTCACAAGTAAAACTAGTCAATATTTATGCATCATAACCTTACCCAGAACTAATGATGATCCATTTCTCATCTCAACCATTTTTTTTATGGAATTCTCCCATAACTCATCCCTACTTGCACAATTAATTCAATTTTTAATTAAAATAATTTAGAATTATCTACCCCTTACACTTGTCACCCTTTCCCAATTTGCACAATTAAATCCACATTTTATTTTAATAAAATTCAATGTCCCTCACCCTTCCTAAAAGCGCCCCTTAAATCGCTCCTAGTTGTCTCTTTATTCCCTTTATTTCCAATTAATGACTCACATCTTTCTAAAACTGAGTTGAGTTAAAATATGAATCTTGTCCTAGTTAGACTAGTGTTAACTAGATTCTAGATTCATTTCTATGCATACCCATTCCTTTACATTTATTCAATTCTTACCTTAAATTCCAATTTGGTAATTCTTTGCACATGTGTGTGTGTATTAAATCAATCTTTACATATTTTTTATTTTTTTTAACAGAAACTGAAAGATGTTTTTTTATATATAAGAAAGCACGACCAGAGTCGCTAATTACAAAAAGAGGTTTTGGTTCAATGACCCAACTACTAGTATTTCAGATAGCTTACTACATGGACCTGTTCCAAAAAACTGCTGCTAATATTTAGTAAAAACTAACTATTCTAGCTATTGCTTACAATCTGTGATTACTTAAACATAGCCATAATTACAAAATTTTGGGATTATTGGCCAATCTTACCGCTTCTTTTCCTCTAGCGCTTGAGCTTCTTCTGGAGGCATTTCCATGGTGACATTCAGGTCTGGTAGGACTAGGATGTCTCTTATCCCACACTCCTTACTTTGGCTTTGTCCTGTTACATCCTGGGCTCTGGTTCCATGCACTTCTTCAAGTCTTTCACCTTGTCTTCTTAAGAAATTAACCTCGTCTTAGGGCTGGCTTATCAGGGCTCGGTGTTGAGACAGGGTTTCCATTATGAAACTTAGGGTAGTGTTGTGTGAATCCAGTGTCATGGCTAGATGCCAGGTGGTGATGAAATTTTCTTCCACCATCTCCTCCTCTTGGTTATCCTGACCTGGGCGCTGATCCATTCTGGTGATTTCATTGGCTGACATGACTTTTATGAGATTTTGGATGTAATATGTGTGTACTCTTCAACTTTTGCTGCCTGCGCAAAGGCCTTGTGAGTGTTGCTGGGATCTGGTCATGCTTTCTAAGGACACTTCTCTTCTTCCTGAAATGTTACTCCAAAAATCCAATACCAATTGGATCATTTCATTACCTCCCTGTTTAGTTCCTCCACTCTAGTTGTTCCTGTTATGCCCTTTTGGTCATCCAATACTATCGTCGCCCTCTTTAATTGTGGCCTTCACCTTTTCTATTTATTTCCTATGATTTTTGTCTAAACACTGGCTTGAAATTCCGAGGCTCTTCTAGGGGACAAAAGTGCTCCTAGTTATCCCTTTATTCATTTTGTTTCCAATTAATGATTGACACCTTTATTAAACTGAGTTGAGTTAAAATAGGGATCTTCTCTTAGTTAGACTGAGGTTAACTAGACTCTAGATTCCTTTCTATGGGTACCCATCCCTTTAGCTTTATTCCATTCTTACCTTAAATTCCAATTTGCTAATTATTTATACATATGTGTATAAAATCAATCTTTAGATTTTTATTTTTGACCTTGAATTCTTAAATTGACTTACTTCATCCCCTCATATTTAATTTATATATTTAGTTTTTAGTCATATTACTAACTTAGACTTAGGCTTAATTAATTTTTTAATTGAAAAGGCTTAGAATGTTATACAAATTATGATTAATAAATTCATTTTTTAATTAATTAATTAATTTGCCAGTGCTCAAGATTTTACAAGGTTTAACATTCGCTCCAAGTTTTCTAGGCCACCTAGATTCATTGACTCAAATTTTATTTATGCGATGTTCCCTTCAATATGCACATTGTACTCCAAGGGTGCCACTCACCTTTGATTCAATCTTAATTTCATGATGTGCACTTCAATATGCACTCCTTGCTCCAAGGGTGCCACTCGCCTTTCACTAGTTTTTGTAGTTTTCCAACCCTTGGAGTTAGCACTCCATTCAGGCAACCTTGTGAGAGAATACGGGATTCTAAGAAATGAGGGACATACCTTATTTTTCACCCCTTAGAAATATCTTTGAGCGACTGTCACAGTCTCCCCTCACAACATCGTGGACCTATCGAACTAGGTAATTGTTAACATACAATTTGATCCACGATGGGAGTGCTAGTAGGCTTTGACAACGATGTTGTCACACCTCTCCCTTAATATATGGTCTATGTGCATGGCCCCTTCACTCCTTATGTCAATCATATTAGCAAGCAATCGTCAACCTACATCCATCAATGAAACATTGTCGATGATTCATAAACAACATCATAATAGAATCAATCATATGTCACATCTGCATGAATGAAATACTCAAACCAATACAATCCACTCTGTGACTCAATATAGAATCCAAGGAGGTCCTTTCATGCCATCGAAATCCAAATATGCCAAGTTTCCTACACACAGAAGGAAAACACATCAATAGCATATGTCAATATGCATATAATAAATAACATAAAACCATAATCCATAAATATCATCATAAATATCCATAAGAGAAATAATAACCATGTACTATAAACAAATCACCTACATGTAGGCATCCTCAAAGAATAAGTCAATAACATGTGCTCACAAGAGTAGGATGTTACATACACCCCCTCTTGTTTTAAACTTCATCTTGAAGTTGTACGATATATAAAATGCAGTAAATAAAGCAGTTGACAAGATCTATATGTCTAACTATCAAATAAATATGGAAACTGTTGGTGCATATCATATGCGTCCTCCCAGGTAGACGAGTGTGGACTATAATTGTCCCACTGGACCTTGATCTGATCGACTATTCGATGTTCTAGCTGTCGAATGTGATGGTCTAGAATGCGGATTGGCTCTGCTGTGAGTGCAACCTCATCTGACACCTGAAAGAAACTCATTTCAATCAGATGTGTAGGAACACTAACATAATGTCTCAAATTAGATACATGAAAAACATCATGGATACGCCTCAAGGAATCATGCAAGTTTAGTCGATAGGCCACGGGCCCTTTCTTTTCCATAACTTCGAAAGGTCCCAAAAACCTTTGAGAGATTTTAACACCCTTTCCAAACTCAATCGAGCTCTTGTGTTGTTTCACCCTTAAGAAAATATGGTCACCAACTTCATAATTATGGTCAACACAATGTGCATCGACATAAATATTCTGTCTATCTTGCGCTTCTTTAATCCTTTGTCTTATCATTTACATTTATTCTTCCATTTCCTTGATCGCTTCTAGTCCTACAAAGACCCTATCCTCAAGTCGACCCCAAATCAATGGTATCCGACACGGTCGCCCATAAAGAAACTCAAATGGTGTTATCTTAATGGTACTTTGATAGTTTTTCTTGTACACAAACTTTACCAATGGCAAGAAATCTTCCCAACGCTTTAGTTGGTCCATCATGTACATACTGAACATATCTTCCAAAATTTGGTTCATTCTTTTTGTCTTCCCATCTGTCTCAGGGTCATATGTTGTATTAAAGTTTAGCTGTGTCCCCAAGGCCTCTTGGAAATTGGTCCAAAAACGTCCTATAAACACTGATCCTCTATCAAATATGATCCTTTTAGGCATGCCATGTAATCTTAGAATATCACTGATAAAAACTCTAGCTATGTTGCCTGATATGTCATGTGCACAGGAATAAAATGTGCACTCTCCATCAGAGTGTCAACTACCAAGAAAATCGAGTCGTGCCTCCTTGCTGTCAGTGAAAATACAACAATAAATTCCATCAAAATGACCTCCCATTTTGATTATGGAACAACGTGTAATACTCCCAGATGTCTATTTTCATCCTTCACTTGCTGAGATTCTAGACACCTCGCCATGTAGCTAACTATTTCCGTTTTCATTCCTTTCTAGAAGAATAAGGACTTAAGGTATGACCTCATCTTTGTGACTCCTAGATGATCCATATACACTACTCTATGAGATTTTCTTAAGATCAAACTTCTCAATTCGTCATTAGGAAGTACGTAAATCTTGTTATTATACCTCATCAATCAATCATTTTCCAATGTATGTCCATCAAACTTTGGTACCAACATGGTGTCTTGTCCGATAGTTTCCTTAACCTCTTTATACCACTCATCGTCGAACTGTATAGTTAGAATATTTTCTCGAAGATTCATTTGAATAAGTATCACCAAAAATATGTGTGGTCTCTGACTCAATGCACCTACCACTATGTTCATTGTTCCTTTTATCTAAGTAATCTTAAAATCGTATTCGCTAAGCAAACCTGACCAATGCCTTTGTCGTGCGTTCAAGTCACTTTGTGTAAAAATGTGCTTCAAACAATAGTGGATTGTTTTTAGATCGAAATTTCATCTGATCAGGTACTATCTCCAACTCTTAGGGCATACATAATGGAAAATAACTCCAAATCACGAGTCACATATTTCTCCTCATGCTTTCTTAATTTAATTGAGATGTAAGCCATCACTTGACCGTCTTGTATCAAGACTCTACCTAAGCCTTCCTTGGATGTGTCTGTGCATACAAATAATTCCTTGTCCATGTCAGGGAATTTTAGTATCACCCCTGTCATCAATATCTCCTTGAGCCTTCGAAATGCTTCCGCACATTTCTCTGTCCATACAAACTTCTTGTTTTTTTCTGTAGTTATGTGATCGTGTTTTCTATTTTCAAAAAAACATTTGATGAACCGTCGGTAATATCTTGCTAATCCCATAAAGCTACATACTTATAGTATGTTCGTAAATTCAAGCCATTCCATAATAGCCTCTACCTTCACTAGATCCACAGTGATTCCTTCATCGGAGATAACATTACCTAAGTAATGAATCATCGATTGATAAAAATAACATTTCGATAGTTTCTCGTAAAATTTGCTTTCTCGTAAACATTGTAGTACCAAAAGAAAATGTTCGTCATGTTCATCCGTCATCCAAGAATATATCAATATGTCATCAATGAATACTTGAAAAAACATTTCCAAGTATTTGTGGAACACCCCATTCATCAAGCTAATGAATACCCCTAGGGTGTTTGTCAGTCCAAGTGGTAAAATGGTAAACTTATAATGTCCGAAAATCATCTTGAATGTGGTCTTAGGAATGTTTTCCTGCTTGATCTGTAACTCATAATATCTTGATCTCAAGTCGATCTTTGAAAATAGAGTCATGCCTTTCGTTTGATAAAACAAATCATCTATTCTTGGCAACGGATATTGGTTCTTGATTATTTCCTTGTTCAATTGACGGTAGTCAATACATAGTCTCCACAAACCATTGTTCTTTCTTATGAAAACAGCAGGTGCATCCCAAGGTGACACACTTGGGCATATGTGTCCTAGGTCCAAAAACTCCTTTAGTTCACTTTCAACTCCTATAACTCAGGTGTCAACATCCGATAAGGCATTCTTGCTATTGGTTCAGTTCCAGGTTTAAATTTGATGGTAAACTCCATCTCTCTTTCGAGCGACAAACCTGGTAATTCTTTTCGGAACATAGCCACAAACTCTTGCACTACTAGAAGGTTTTCTCCTCCATGCCACTTGTTGTTTAGTGCTAAGATTGCATATAACTTGCATCCTTTGTGCATGCTCTTCTGTAGCTGTAGGGAAGAAATGAACCTTAAGGAAACTCCCTGGTTTCTTTCTACAATCACTCGTATCTATCCATCATCAACAATCAAACTCAATCATTTCATATTACATTTGAGTATTGCATCATGTGATTCCAACAGGTCCATACCAATCACGAAGTCATAAGATCCTAAGATCGTGATATAAGTTATAAAATATCCAAAGCTAATGCACGACAACAAAAAACCCTTCGTCCAACCTTTTTTTTGGCACTCGAATCCATTTCCATGTACCTAAACTCGTCCTTCTCGATTTCCTTTACATTAATTCTTTTCAGCGCTACACTAGAAATAAATCTCTCTATAGCACCGGGATCTATCAAAATACTAAAATTTTGGTCGACGATGGTATTTGTCATTTCAATAATAGTGGATTGGTGCTCTTCCTTGCGATTATTCAACACTGCATGAATTCGGTGGGCCTTGACCAAATATCCAAATATAGTGTGTATGGTTGACCTGGTTACTCTCGCCCTCTCAACCGGACAATCTTGCTGGTAATTTGGCTCTCCAGAAGTCCAACATTCGGTCTTCGGCCTAGTACTCTTGGTCCCTAAAATAGAATTTTTCGGCCTACCAGCCTGAAACCTTGGTATGTTCTATTGAACATGCCTAAATTGCTGCTACTGGGGATGACATTGTTGCTAGTGTTGTTTTTATTTGTAGGGAGTCTGATGCTGAGCAGTCGGTCGTTGTAGCATTGCGAACGTGGATCCTCTTGGCGTGTCTCAATACTCTAATGGATGTGTAGCTAGACTCTGATGTTGTTGTGCACCATATGTCTCTTTTCCCGTCAATATCACAGTAGTCCTGCCCTGACCCTTGTTGATCATCTCTTCCTCATCTATGAGGGCTTTCTAGATGACATTATGCAACAGTTGAGGCATTGTGATCCTCACCTTCGCCCAACACAAACTTTTTGAACTTGAGCTTTTTGGTGTTCATATGTGGATCATACCTAAGAAGCTCCATGAATCGAGCCTTATACTTGGGCACCGTACGACCACCTTATCATAAGGCATTGAACTCATTGAGCTAGTTCTCAATGAATTCCTCTGAAAAATACCTCTCCCAGAACTTCTCCTTGAATAATTCCCATGACACATTTTCAACGACCATGTTCAGTTGTGGTAGGAGCCTCTTCCACCATAGAAGGGAAATCTGCTTTAGCTAAAAGGACGCCATGCATAATTTCATGTTGGAGGTGTAATAGCAAAGTGTGAAGCACATCGCAATGTTCTCCAAGCATGCCTCGGTGGATACGCTGTCTATGGAACCCATGACATTGGGAAACATGACCTTCTCGAGTTCTCTGTGACTACTACCATGGCTAGTTGGGGCGCGTTGTGGACCCTCAGGGGGTACAGGCACCCTGGCCTCATCTCTATATAGTCAGCTAATCCAGGCCTATGACATGCTCTGAAAAGAGCTCATCAACCCAACCACATCCCCCACCGAAATATTCTCCTGTGCAATGACTTGTTCTTCGCATTGGGGGTTAGACCCCTCTAGCATGGATTATATTGGAGGTGTCACACATCCTCACCTAGAACAACATATTCTACCTCCATGACGTCCTCTAACCATGATTACCTGCAGGGACACAGTTCAATTTAATTAGTGATAGTTATTAATCAAGTGTTTAACATAGTGGAAGGCATAATGATCCCAAGTCATGTGGTTGAACTCGCTCTGATACCATATGTAACATCCCTTCATTACGAAAACAAACAATGATGTGTAAAAGGTAAGATTTTTTTTTTTGCATCAGAAAATTAAATATTCATGAAATAATTAATAACATCACAAGTTACACATGATCATAAGTAAATAATGGCACCTCCAAGAATTAACACATTTAACAGCGATGCAAATCAATGCATAAATGTAAGGATCGACGCAATTCAACACAACATGATCAATTGGAGAAAAATCAATAAGCGATAAATCACGTCACTGAGTAATAACGAAATACACGCCCAACCTATCTTGGAAGGTTAGGACCTCCAATACACATAAGAAACGCTCATTCCCATGATTCATCTGATTGATTTTGACCACTTAAGGTCTTAGGGATGGAGATTTTTTTGAATAACAAGGAGGTGTCTAAGTCCCATAATCAATCACATATCATCATTATTCTAATGGCGCAAGAGAATATAAAAACCCAATCAATTATAGGTCAACATTTTTCCAGGGCTCAATAGTAATAAACATTAATTTCAATGGTCCAAGAGAATATAAATACTTAATCAATCATATGTCAACAATATTTAATGGCACAATAGTATTCTAGTTATTAAATCAATCATACATCAACAAGATTAATGGTGCAATAGTAACTAATTTATGAAACAACCAAACATCAGTATATTATGTAATGGTGTGCAAGTAATCTCATCGCTTACTTAATCATACATCAATGTTAAATTCAAGGCATGTGGAAATTCCATTACATAAACTACATCAAGTAACTGAGACAATCACCACCTGCAATACCTTCTGACAATTGGCCGAATATAAAGACACAAAACAATTGAATGACACAATATCACCTATTAAACCTTCCAGCATGTTGGAATATATAATTCCTACTTATCTAACATACTTGATAATGTTTTGAGAAGTAGAGTTAATCTCTATGTGAGTTGTGTGATCCTATTATTAAGAGGTTGTTAGAGAGTTGGATTGGTGAGATCCTAGTTTGGTGTGTGGTTGAGATATTCTCTCAACCTCTCCAGTTATATTTAGAATAAGTTAGATCTGATAACAACCTGTACACTCTATATAATAGAGTCCATTGTATTGATTTTGTAAGCAATTGAATATTTGTTCATATCACTCTACTCTCCCATTTTAACATGGTATTAGAGCGTCAGGGTTGGGTGTGACTCCCTCACGGGAGTGCCCAGAAATATGTGGAGAGTAGAGTAGATAATTTCTGAAAGCTTAACATTGTGACCCGCCATTGTTTGTGAAGATGTTTTCCATCGCTGTTGGAGTTTGCAACCACTACTGGAGATAGCGTTGAGACTGTTATCTAGAGTGACGTGGGACCTCGTTCTACGTTCCCTCTAGCTGCGTGTTATCGCTGCTATTCGCGCTATTTGTGACTGCTACAGATCCGATCATTGTCAAAGTTCTAGCCTGCATGGAGGAGCCGCAGTCCTTCATAAGAGAGGAGTTTCATCGCTTGTGTATAAGAAGAGAAGTTTCCCTGTTGAAGGGATCTGCCAGCTTGGAGGAATGTTTTGTCGGTAGACTGGGGGATGATCCATGGGCATTTTACATTTCCAATTTTTATTTTATTCTGTCAATGAGATCTGCTGTCATGGTTTTATCATTCAAACAACAGTCGACAATCGATGCTCAATACTTCTTGTGGAAGACGCGCACGATTCTCTGTGAAGGGATATGTTTTGGCAATAGGTTTGGGCGAGGCCTTTGCAGAATTTGGCTGTATTTTGGATCTGTTTTTGTGTGGGTTTTGGTATTGGGGATTGAGGATAGAAAAGTTACAGAGACCCACTTGAAATTGGCCACAACATTTGTGGAAGGAGGTGTGCAGGACCCCTGTGATGATGCTTGCAGCGTCTGTCTTGAGCCTTTACGGACAATGATCCCACCACGGTCACTAGCTGTAAACATGAGTACCATTTGCAGTGCATACTTGAATGGTCCCAAAGAAGTAAGGAATGTCCTATGTGCTTGCGAATCCTCATCTTGAAGGATCCTGCAAGTCAAGAGTTGCTTGCAGCAGTGGAGCAAGAGAGGAGCTTTAGATTAAGCCGGTCTTCGAATACTCCGATTTTTGCTCGAAATTCTGTGGACGAAATTGAATTCCACCATGTTCTGGCTTATACTGATGACTTTGATTTTGAGGAACGGATTATGTAGCATTTGGCAGCTGTTGCGATGGACTGCCAAATGCTGGAACAGAATCGCCTACAACTGGAAGAACTACAAAGCAACGATGAGAAACTAGAATACTCAAATTTGTTGTTTGAATTAGATTCATCTCTACCCCAACAAATTTACGAGGATTTACAGAGGCCATACAGAAAACTTTCGCGACTGAAAGGCCTTCAGAATCAGGACGAATTCGAAGTGTAGCCGTTCTGAGTGATTTACTGCCATTGTTTGCTGTAGATGCTCGTGTTGGTTGATGTGAAGGAGCACTCAGCAAAAGGAAGATGCCTTGTTGGTGCAGAGGAGAGCGTGAGATAACTCTTCATTGTTGAGAAAGAGAAGTTGTCTGTTTTTGCTGTTGTTTGTAGAACTCTTTGTTGCCGTGAAGCGTATTGAAACTAGGAAACTGTGTTTTGAAGAGTTGCCAGCCGAAAGGGAAGAGAGTCTTGGTTGGGAGTTATCCCAGAGAATGTTGTCGTTGTTTGTTGAGGATGTAGAAAGGACAAAGGCATCATTGCTTTGAGGTGTTATAGAGAAATGAAGTGAGGTGTACGTGCTCATTCCGTCGGACTCACACATCCTCCAAATTAAGTCACAAAAGTGAGAAAGTGAGATTGAGTTGTGCTTATATTTTTTGGCTTGAAGGCGTGCATAGTTATGTTATTTGTGAGACATGTAATTGAAAGCAAGACTAGGATATTTTGATGTAGTGGTCCTAAAAAATTCTATGTACCTGAGCCATTGTATACCCCCTGATGTGAAAAGTTCATGGTAATCTAGAAACCACTATGTAAAGCATGGTTACAGGTAATCCGAGAAAACCTGATGCATGGTTGAGGGTAATCCGAGAAAACCCAGAGCATGGTTACAGGTAATCCGAGAAAACCTGGTGCATGGTTGAGGGTAATCCGAGAAAACCCAGAGCACAGTTATGGGTAAGCCGAAATAAAACCCAGGTTGATGATGATGTTATGAAGGGGGAGCTATGAGGAAGAATGGTTGAATGAACCATGTAGCTGAAAAGGATTCCTATAGAACTGACAGTTACAGCGGATGATGACCCATGTATTCGAGTAGATGGATTTCTTTTTATATGGACGCCAGTAATCAGATGCAGGTACAAGAGGAAGCACACGAAGATATGACCACATAGATATTTAGATAAGTAGTCATTAAGGGAGAGTGTTGGAATGTATAATTCCTACTTATCTAACATACTTGCTAATGTATTGAGAAGTAGAGTTAATCTCTACGTGAGTTGTGTGATCATATTATTAAGAGGTTGTTAGAGAGTTGGATTTGTGAGATCCTAGTTTGGTGTGTGGTTGAGATATTTTCTCAACCTCTCCATTTATCTTTAGAATAAGTTAGATCTGATAACAACCTGTACACTCTATATAATAGAGTCCATTGTATGATTTTGTAAGCAAATGAATATTTGTTCATATCACTCTACTCTCCCATTTTAACACAACACTAGTCTAACTACACTTTTCATACATCAACATCACCTTAAAATTTAATGATAACATAATAAAAATGGTTTCGCTTAGCAAATAAATGGGTAAATGCATACATGATTCAAATAATATCTCCCATTGATCTGAGAGTGGAAAGTGATCCTAACCTCGACTGCGTGGTCATCAAGGCCAATCTTCCCACTCACCAAAAATATACCATTACAAAATTTCACTTATTAAGCTGATTGTAATATTCTAAATTGTAATCTTGGACTATAATATTCTAAAATATTGTTACAAATGCTCGTTTATAAAAATGACAACATAAAACGTTGATATTAACAAACAACAAATAAAACGTTAAAAGCAGTGACCTAAATAATGCTATAACATTATAGAACACTATTGCAATAATGTTGACATGCATTCAAAATTTGCTTAAGAACTATAATATTTCCATGGGTGTCCCTTGCCTTCTACTAGCTAGGGAGAATGAAAACGCTAGAAACAATTGCGTTATATTATTGGAATGTATTGTATGTAAGAAGAAACATTAAATATTTCAAGTGATATATTGATGGAAAAATAAAATTTAAGGATTAATTGTTGGACTCCTTCACCAACTTCACACTGATTATCGGAGCACCATCTAAGGTTGGAAATAAATTTGGCGTGGTTAAATGGTTTTAAAAGGAAAATTATGAACAGTAAGAAGAAATGTGAATAATCGTAACTTCAGAGAAGCATTCACCCGTTCAGTGCCCATTGGAAGGAAGAAGAAAAACGCATTCCAATAAGTAGATATAAAGCATAGATAAATCTCTAGCAAAACGCCATTGGAAGAGGAAGAAAAACGAAGTCTAATAAGTAGATATAACGCATAGATAAATCTCTAGCCAAACGCCAATGGAGGAGGAAGAAAAACACAGTCCAAGAAGTAGATATAACGCAGAGATAAATATCTAGAAAAACGCCATTAGAAGAGGAAGAAAAATGCAGTCCAATAAGTGGATATAATGCAGAGATACATCTCTAGAAAAACGCCATTGGAGGAGGAAGAAAAACATAGTCCAATAAGTAGATAAAATGCAGAGATAAATCTCTGGCAAAACGCCTTTGCAAGAGGAAGAAAAATGCGGAGGTTCAAGGGAAATATCGTTAGGATATTCATAAATGTTGGGCGAATTTTTTATAAGGAAAAATGTAAGGGTTCAAAGGGAAATCTCGCCAGGATATTCATAATGGCTGGAAGAATTTTGCACCAAGAAAAGCGCAAGAGGTTTAAAGGGAAATCTTGCCAGGAGATTCATAATGGCTGGAAGAATTTTGCACAAGGAAAAACGCAGAGGTTCGAAGGGAAATATTTCCAAAAGATTCACATTAACAATGAAGTCCCAAAATTAGCTATGGTTATTGGAATTATATTTACAAAGTAAGCAAAATATTGGACCAAAATAAAACAACACTATGATCGGAATCAATACGATACATTACAAGAAACTTCAATAAAAAATGCATTTGTAAATTCTTAAGCAGATCTTAAGCTAATAACAATTGTTGATTCCAGATATATGTATATGATCAACCCCTTTTTACATACCCAAGTTCCTCGGTTAAACCCACAAAAATTTTATGCACGACAAAAGCTTTGAGTTAAAAAATTATTAAATTATTTTCATATATCTAAGAATTTAACAACTATATAAATTAATTCTTAATACACTTCAATCTCATAATCACAGAAATGAATACCGTAACAAATGACCAGGATTTACCTGGAGATGATCCTTGCAAATGGCGACACTTTTGTCCTCCTGCTTGTTAACCATAGAGATTGCTTGTTAACCATAGAGATTTCACCGGTACCTCCCAGCCAACCCTAGGGGTACTCTTCTTCCCCCTTAGGCCCTTGAGCTACAAAGGGGCCACACACACAACCATAAATTCTCTAGATCCGAGCTCGCCTTGCAAGTTAGAGCCACCACTCTCTCTCAAGATGAATATCTCAACTCTCACAAGTAAAACCAGTCAAAATTTTTACAGCATAACCTTACCCATAACCAGTGATGATCCATTGCTCATCTCAGCCATTTGTTTTCTATAATTTTCCCACAACTCATCCCCATTTGCACAATTAATTCTCTTTTTAATTAAAATAATTTAGAATTATCTCACCCTTACACTTGTCACCCTTTCCCAATTTGCACAATTAAATCCACATTTATTTTAATAAAATTCAATTTCCTTCACCCTTCCTAAAAGCGCTCCTAGTTATCTCTTTATTCATTTTATTTCCAATTAATGATTGAAGCCATTCTTAAACTGAGTTGAGTTAAAATAGGGATACTCTCCTAATTAGACTAGTCTTAACTAGACTCTAAATTCCTTTCTATGGGTACCCATTCCTTTAGCTTTATTCCATTCTTACCTTAAATTCCAATTTGCTAATTTTTTGTACATATGTGTATTAAATCAATCTTTAGATTTATTTTGTTTACCTTGAAATCTTAAATTGATTTACTTCATCCCCTCATATTTAATTTATAAATTTAATTTTTAGTCTTCTTACTAACTTAGACTTAGGCTTAATTAAATTTTTAATTGCAAAGGCTTAGACTCTTATAGGGATTATGATTAATAAATTCATTATTTTATTATTTTATTAATTAATTTAGAAATGCTCAAGATTTTACAATGTTTAAGATTCGATCCAAGTTTTCTAGGCCACCTAGATTCATTGACTCAAATTTTATTTATGCGACATGCCCTTGAACATGCACTTTGTGCTCCAAGGGTACCACTCACCTTTGATTCTATTTTAATTACGCGATGCACCCTTCAAGATTCACTCCGTGCTCCAATGGTATTACTAGCCTTTAACTGGTTTTGGTAGTTGTCCAACCCTTGGAGTCAGCACTCCATTCGGGTGACCTTGTGAGAGACTAAGGGATTATAAGGAATACGGACCATGCCTTATTGTGTTCCCCTTAGAAATATCCATGAGAAACTGTTACACTCTTCGCTCACAACATCGTGGACCTCTCGAACTAGGTAATCATTAATCTACAACTTGAGCCACAACCGGAGTGCTATTAGGATGTCACAGGTGTAATGACTACTCATTACAACTACAAGCGACGCAAGTGAGTGGAATTTTTTTTTTTTTTAAGAAGGAATGCAACAAGAACAACAGTTAAGCAACACAACTTGACGACAAACATAAAACACATAGATCATGCAACAGACAACAATGACTTAGCACACTAGCACATCATGCAACTGGACAAAACATGTGATAATCAATAGACAGATAAAAATGACTTCCCGACCAACACATGCAAGAAAATGCCTATAAGATAAAGGACCACATCAACCTCCTGACACAATGGCTACGGCGACCCGTAAATAGAAACCTCTACAGTGCACAAAACCAAACACATTAAGGTGTTCCAAAACTAAGTACCAACATCAATTACACCGAACAAACGCCCACATCGGGAAGAACAGACTCCGACTAGGTTAACATTCACATCTTTCCATCAGGGCGTGCAATGATCCCCTCATCAAGAATCATGTCGTCACAAGGCGATGGGTGTGACAATCACCAAGGTGTAATATAACATATCTAGACCAATATCCGAAGAAAAATCCAACGCGCTAGGAGACCAAATTAGTGGACAAGAAGAATATACCCACGTACCCAAGCAACAAGTCGACAAGACGTAAGATGACATCACTCAAATTAAATTGCACAAGCTATTAAACAAATTCGCCAACAAGCCATAAACCATTATCTGTTAATCATGATGTCAAAGTGCGAAGGAGTGAACTAGTATAAATGTTACTATTATCATAAATGTGACCATCAATGTGAACTATTATATGCACTTAACGAAATTAAATACGCTTGTCAACAAATATACAGTTTCCATTAAAATAAGTGAACTACTTAACATTAAAAAATGATCTACGTTGCTTATTAAATATTCGATATTGCTCTCTATAGTATTGTTTTCTAAATTATTGGTTTCTAAATACGCGAAATTGTTGAGTTGATATGATATCGATGTGTAATTACAAGATATAAAATATAAGATTTGTAGTCTAAAATATTTATTGTTGATAAAATAATATATGAAAAGTGAAGTCATAATAGAAATGAATACAACACTTTCCTTCACGTAATGCAATACTATAATTCACATGAAAGATGCTCACATTCATAAATTTATAGACCACGTGTAGATTCGCTGTCAATCTATACACTGCATCAATTCATAGTCTAAATCGTAGTCTAAATTATATATCAGATACACAACATAAATTCGCAGTGTAAGTGCATTTCAAATCGAATTTAACTCTATAAATTCTTTATATTAAATCGCCGTAAATTTCTATATTAACTCGCTATACTAATTGAAATTAAGCTCGAGATAATAAATCGGTATATAAATTGAAGTTAAACTCAATATACAAATCTCTATATAAAAACGTTGTCCAATGCTGCTACCAATAGAATTGTTGTGTACTAACATTCGTAGATGAGTTATCATTGTGTAAATCATAATGTGAATGAGTTGTGTAAATAACTCATAAGGAGAAACTCATAAGGTGAAAATCATAATGTGAATGCACTGTGTAAATAACTCATAATGTGAATGTGGTGTGTAAATCATAAAGTGAATGTGTTGTGTAAATAACTCATAAGGTAAATAACTCATAATGTAAATAACTCAAAATGTGAATGCGATGCGTAAATCATAATGTGAATTCATTGTGTAAATAACTCGTAAGGTAAAAAATTCATGATGTCAATGCATTGTGTAAATCTATATATAGTTGTAAATGATAAAGTCGTTGTCCAATATCAAGATTATTGATGCATCTATTGCTAAATATTATTGATAAATAAATTGATAAATTTGTTGACATTTGTTGGGTAAATACAAGGTATTCCTCCCAAAAAGTCGTGGTCTAGATTATGTGTAAGTGCGAAGAAAGTCATGGCATGGAGGCTCGATAATAAGCCAAGTAAAATGTAGAGTAATATGCTAACAAACAATATCGTTATCAAAATGCATAGTAGTAACACTATCCAAAAACGTACAGTGTAAATGCCATCCAAAATACATAACAAAATCGCAGACTTATAAAAAACACAGACACATCAAAAATGTTGTTGCACAGTCATAAAACATAGTGATGTTCTCGCAAAAACGAATTGATAAAAACTATTTGGGAAAAATGATTTAGGAAAAACTATTTCTTCGGAGATTAATCCTTCAAGGATTAATCATTCAAGGTTAAACATTCAAACACATAGTTAAATATTTCAAGGAAACACAGAGTTGATCATTCAAGGAAAAGCATAGGTAATCATTCCAAACAAATCCAGAGATGATCAATCAAGAAAACATAGAGATCTTCATTCACAATGAGGGTGCAAGGATTAGAGATCAATCAAAAAAGAAAAACACAAAGATGAGTAAGGGACATATAGTTGGTATAAGTTTATCCTTCACTTATTATGCTTGCAAAATAAATAAGGGCATTTAAATATATAGGTATTTGAACACCAGAGTGACCACCATCGATTCGGCTCCTGGTCGACTGCTTAGGCATGGACTAATAATTTAAGGGAGAAGGGATAGAAAGTAAAAACTCAATATTTCTTCGAATTAATCAATAAAAACAACTCAGAGAAGTCATTGCAATCAGAGGTTGGGTTTGCCATGGGAAATCAATTCAGAATATTGGGAGCATGTGGATTACCATACCATAGGAAAATAGGTGCAAGAAATCTCATGGCGATGGAATATTTAACCAGGCACAGAAAAATAACATGTGTAAATTAAATTTCATTGCGGGTAACAACTTTAACAGGCGTACCTTATCCAAATGAAAAATCTCTGAAGTTGTTTTCCCATGCGTGCTCCATCCATCTCCCGCTTACCAACCGATGCGACCTCACTGGTACCTCCCATCCAATGCTAGGGGTACTTTTCCTCCCCATGAGCCCCCTGAGCCACAAAGGGGCCACACACACAATACCAGAGAAATGCTAACACCAAGCTCTCCTCGCAAGCTCGAGCTACCACTTGTTACCTGAGCTGGGTATCCCAACTCCCACAAGAGAAAGTTTAGTCAAGTAAAATTTCAGTAGCGTAATGTTACACAAAACGATGAGATGCATACTCGTCCTCCTCCATCATTTTTATAGAGTTTTCAAGTAATTAGTTTCCCAAATTCTTATTAAATTCATTTTTCAGTTAATTAATTTCAAAAAACCTCCCCCGTACACATGTCACCCATCCCCTAGTTGCACCAACAAATCAATTTTTTTAATTAATTAAATATTCTTATTTCCCTCACCCACCTAGAATCACTCCTAAAAACACTCCTTGGTGTCCCAATATTCCCTTACAAATCTTAAATGACTTACGCCTTACTTAATTTCTATTTGAGTTCATAAATAGCAAGTTCCCAAGGAAATATTCCTTACTACATTAGGCATTCAACGTTTTCTTTATATTTCCCCCCTTTTTTTATGTTTCCCCTTTTTCCTTAAGTTTCCTATTTCTTTTAAGTTTCTCTCTTTTTCCTTGTTAACTAAAAATGAATTTAGCAAGTGTAGAAAAGAAACAACCATTTATCCCTTTTCCTCTTTAATTAAAATTAAATTAGCACATGTAGATAAAACAACCATTTCCCTTTTTAAAATTTTAATCTTCGATTATAATTTTGACTTTAATATATGAATTTTAATTTCATACCCCCCTTCTTGTTACATATTTATTTATTATTATTATTATTATTATTACCACACGGTCTTCTTAGACCTAGTTTTTAATTTCTCTAAGTTGGACGACATTTTTATTAGGGAAAATTGTTTTTAAATCTTACTTATCACATATTTCATTTTAAGGCCGACAAGGTTTATTCACTTACCAGTTAAAATCGTGACGTGCCCTTCAGGACACACCATGCGCTCCAAGGGTGCCACTCGGCTCTTGACTGACTATGATAGACGTCAAACCCCTAGAGTTAATACTCTGCCAGGTGATCTTGTGGAAGACTAAAGGCCTCTAAGGAATAAGGCCCATCCCTTATTGTGCTACCCTTATAATTATCGTGGGTGACTATCACAGTCTTCCCTGACAACATCCTGGGTCTTCTCGAACTAGGTAATTGTTAACCTACAGTTTGAGCCATGGTGGGAGTGCTAGTAGGTTGTGGCAGGGTTGCTACCACACCTCTCCCTCAAAGTATCTAGTTATCATGCGTGACCCCTCCACTCCACATGTGAGTCTGGTTGGCAATATATTGTCAACCTGCATCCATCAACGAATTATGTCAGCATTGATAATCAATCATCATAACCTAATCATATGTGCATATGTCACATCAATAATATTCAAACCCAACAATCCACTCCCTGACTCGATCTGAAGTCCAAGGGGTATCATCGATGCCTCTGCATTCTTAATGTCCAAAGTCCTACACACTTACGAGAACTCAGTCAATAACACATGTCTACGTAAATACAAAAAAATAACATATCATCAAATCCATCATATCTCATAATCATAATCGAAATAACAAATAGTATAATAACCCAAATCACTTGCAAGCAAGTGTCCTCAAAGAATAAGTTTTCTCAGTGCGCACATGACTAGGATGTTACAACCCCCTCTTGGTCTAAATGTCATCCCGAAGTTTCACAGTATATAAGTGTCGAAAGAAAGTGTATCACAGTATCATAAGTCTACCTATCAAATAAAAATGGAAACTATTGACACATAGACCTTGACCTATAACCTACACCACTGGACCTTGACCAGCACAATTGGCCAAAGGTGGTTCCACTCATCACCTTGGTACCATTGTGTTGATAGTCTACTACACATAGAGTACAACTTTGAGTTATTTTTCTCCTTTCTTTTTCCTGTTGTCCACAAGAAAAACTTCTTCTCTGATACCACTTGATGCAGATCCCCTTCCTTCTTAAGGGATGCGTGACCTCCTGGTCTTGGATCAATCAACATACTGAGTCTGGTTGACTCTTCGGTTCTCTGGTAGACCCCAAACCCACTTACACAGGTCCTTTCTCCAAATGTGCAGGTTGTTTGAGACCCGTAGCTTCTCTCCCAAGTGTTGTTTGAACCTCAGCTCCAAGTGGGTGCTAGATCCTCTCTGCTAAGCCCTTTCTCCCTTGTGACCACTGGCGGTGACAATATGCTCGACTGAAAAGCACCTTTTGATTTCACGTTTCGCGACCCTCTGAGCGTTGCTACCTCCATTCACCCGATAGACGAAATCCTGATGACCCTTGATCTACGGTCGATATCTTTCCTTAATCGACAGCTACAATCAAATCTACATTTCACATTTTTCCTCTTTAGCGTCTCCTTGCCTTTGTTCTCCCAATAGTCGAAATCACAATGACCTGAGATATACGACTCAGATCTTCCCTTAGTCAACGATTATGATCAAATCTACGTTTCGCACTTCGCAACTTTGGACTCTCCTTGCCTCCGTTCTCCTGATAGTCGAAATCCCTATGGTACTGGATCAACAGTCCAAGTCTCTTTTCAGATCTAACGGTCATGATGATTTCGGGACTTCGCGTTTCACGAATTCAAAACATTTGTCACTTTGATCCTCCGATCCCCGAAGTGCCAATATTCCACCCTAGATAATCAACGATCCAGATCTCTCCTAGATCCAACAACTTAGATCAAGTCGTGGATTCGGGCTTCATGAATTCTTAGCATTCCAGCCTTTGACTTCTCCACCATGCGAGTCAGCGAAACATTGATCGTTCTCCACGCATTCCTCCTGATGGACGGTTCTGATTCTCTAGCGTTCAAATCGAATGACTGAGGTATTTTCCCCCTTGTGCTTACACTATCTTCAGAGTTAGAAGATCTTTTCGGCGTTCAAAGGTTTCGAACCTTTGCTCCTTCGACAATCCGGTTCTTGGATCCTTTATCACTTTTGCAAAGTATTATTCCTCTTGAGCTTGGTCTTCTGAAGACTTCAACTTCCCGCGCACACCTTGCGTTTTAGGGATTCGATAACTCAGATTCCAAAGTATTTCTTGAAGAAAAATTCCTCTCGCCTTTCTGGTGTTCTTCTTTCTTGACTCCTCGACGCTTAGTTGAATCTCGGATCTATACACTCCTTGCACCAGATCTTCATGCAAGGTTAGGTTTCTTGCGGATGACTATGCACTTTGTGCACCAGCGTCTTTACACTCCTTGCAAAGGGAAAGTTTCGTGTTATCTTTTCTGAGCTTCGAAATTAAAAAAAACTCCGTCAATGCACTCCTTGTGTTCTGTGTGCACACTTGCACTACTTTGACATAAGAGAAACAATTGAAACTTATCCTAACATTCTTAGTTCCATCCACTCATAACGAAATGCATTTATTCATTCATGAGAACACAATAACAGAGAATTGCAAGCAATGTCCACACCATGCATTGGGTCAATTTTCCTATGTTATAGTGAAAATGCTTACAACTGTAAATGAACAACAAAAACTACTAAAATCTTCTCCTAACTTCTATTCTAGCGAACTACCGACTAGCCTCAATTGGGCATACAAAACCTTTATTTATCACAGAGGGCTCTTAGGTTTTTTTCGTGGCTACTTTTCTACAGTATAACTTAACCTAACGACTATCTAGACCAGTCACATTCTAGAGCCATAGTGGATTCTCCCATTTTGCTTGTAATCGTTCAAGCGTGCCTCATAATTTTCCCGGCCTGATTTCAAGCGTGACCCAAAGATTAATTCTGGTGCTAAGTTAAGGTGGACTTCAAAATATCTACTGTGTCTACCAACGTTGAGCTGCCGTAAAGATTCCATGACGTTGATAAGTCTTTCTCCACGCAATTGCCAACGATGCTCCTGCATCAAAGTCCATCTAACAGAATACATGGGTCATCGCTGTAATCGCCAGTTCTCTAGGAATCATTTTCAGCTACATAGTTCATCCAACCATTCTTCCTCATACCTCCCCCTTCTTCACATCATCATCAGCCTGGGTTTTTTCGGCTTACCCATAACCATGCTTTGGGTTTTCTCGGATTACCCTCACCCATGCACCAGCTTTTCTGGGATTACTTGTAACCATGCTCTTGGTTTTCTCGGATTACCCTCAACCATGAACCCGATTTTTTGGGATTACCTGTAACCATGCTCTCTCAAGTGGTTTTAACCACACTCCATTCTTTACATAGTGGTTTTTAGATCACCACGAACTTTTCACATTAAAGAGTATACAATGGCTCATGTACATAGTATTCTTTAGGATCATTACATCAAAATATCATAGACTTGCTTTAAATTACATGTATGACTCAACTTAAAATAACTTAAATGACATAACTATGCACACCTTCAAACAAACAAAAACAAAAGTATCACAACTCAATCTCACTTTTGTTTCAAATTGAAGAGTGTATGAGTCCGGCACTTACACCTCACTTCGCTATAACACCTCCATGTCTGGGCATTGCAGCAGACCCCTAGCAGATCATTACTTTTCCTTCTTCAACAAATCTATAGCTTCATTCAGCTTTCTCCAAGTAGTATCTCCTTGCAGCGATCTGTTTTTCTTCAGCAAACTGTTCGCACATGGGCTTCTCTTCCTCTTTCGCTACAATAAGCAGCTTCATATGCCTTTTTCAACTCTGACATTCCCCTTCTGTTGAAAATGCTTACATATGCCTTTTTCAACTCTGGCATTCCCCTTCTGCTGAAAATGCTTACTGCAGCAGTGACCAGGTATAAGTAGAAGGGATAAACTGCAAAACATGCCAAACTAAACACTAATATTTCATCTTAACCAGCTCAGCTCAGTCGAACGTGATCAACCAGTCATAGAACGGGCAGATTTATCTTTTACCGATGTTGCAACGCATTGTCAGAGCAGCAGGAACTTCGCGGGAGTTGGCCTTTCCATATGCACTGAAAAGAAATGACAAGCATCCCGCCAATTGGCGTTGGACTGCACTGCATACATAACTGCGTCAACAATCCGACAACAATCGTTAAGATCACGGGAAGCAAAGTATGGGACGCATGGAGCCATAGTTACTTCACAATTTGCGAAGGTGATTCCTTCTTCACGAATCACCTTCTGTTCTCATGGCCATTGCAGTCATCACTGTTGCGAAGGTGATTCCTTCTTCACCTTTTGTTCTCGTAGCCCTTGCAGTCATCACTGTTGCGAAGGTGAATCCTTCTTCACCTTTTGTTCTCGTGGAAATCCCCTTACTTATTACCGATTACCCTGCTAGCTCGATCGTCCATTTACAGCTTTGATAGTTGACAACACCCGCACACACCAATTGCCAACAATCATGCACATGTCAAAACCACAGAAGGTGTGCACGCGCATGTCCACCAATCTGTGCAAACACACAGCCACACAAAAACATCCAGCAGTGACTCATGCTCTACGGAATTGTCCTGAACGGTATCTCTTTGCAGATTTGCTCCAGGAAAATGGAAACAACTGCTCTCTCATAAGGGCACAACGATTAATTCAAATTCAGCGAAGCATATCGAGCCCTCCCGCGCAACATAGGACTCCCAAAACCCTTTTTCGGGCTTCCTCTGCTCTAATGCAATCGATAGAACAATGATGTGATCTCAATCACATATCAAACTAGGATTTCACAAATCCAACTCTCTAACAACTTTTTAAGAATAAAATCACACAACTTATGTAGAAATTAGCTCT
The DNA here is from genome assembly GCA_010110895.2 of Picea sitchensis. Taxonomy (NCBI): domain Eukaryota; kingdom Viridiplantae; phylum Streptophyta; class Pinopsida; order Pinales; family Pinaceae; genus Picea; species Picea sitchensis. The sequence goes on along the minus strand of SNQJ01S0003953.1, from coordinate 136,780 downwards.
ACTTTTCAACACATTAGATAAGTGGAATTATATATTCCAATTGTTAGAGAGCCAGTTAAGATCACATAGAGAAGACTAAAGTTGAGCCTTCAATGGCAGAGCAAAGACTAAAGTTGAGCCTTCAATGGAAAAACGTTGCCAGAAAAATCAACAACAAGCAAAGGAAAATCGCAGTAAAAAAAATACCTGGTTCAATAAATGTTATATTTTTTTATTAAGAAAACCTTCAATTTTAAAATTAAAAAAGTTTTCGTGAAAAAAAAACTTTTTTAGGGGTCCTTTATGCAAATGTTTCATTGGTCAATAGTGAAGAAAGTATTAAGGATGGCTTAATATAAGAGTTTATGCCCAAAGACATTGATCCTCCGTTAGTCTCTTAACAAATTTCGACGCCCGCTCCCATCACCTCTCGGTCGCGAGTAAGCCCATTGTTAGGGCACGCCAGAGACTTGACACTAAAGCTCAAATTTTGCCAAAATAGAAGCGCAAAAAAAATACGGAAGATAATTTAAATCCAAAAGGGGGAGTGCAGAACCATGGCATCCGGCAACAATCTACGGAAAATGCAAGGGTTCGTGTTAACAAGCAAAAATTATGAATTTTAGTCTATCAGAATGAAGACATTTCTGCAAGTCCAGTCCGTCCAGTCCAGGAACACTGGGAAACTATCGACAGTGGCTTCACGGAACATGATCAAGCTAATCTAACAACAATGAACAATAATCAAAGGAATGCTCTTCAGGAACGAATAAAGAAGGAAACAAATGCAAGGTTTTTAATCCAAAGTTCAGTGGAAGACACAATTTTCCCAAAATTTAGGCGCAACCAGTGCAAAAGAGGCTTGGGATACTCTCGAAAAAGAGGCTTGGGATACTATGTCTTTGGCATACCAGGGTAATGAAAAAGTCAAAACAGTTCGACTTCACACTCTTAGGAGAGAGTTTGAAAAGAAGATGAAAGAAACTCAGAATATTGATCAGTTTATGACCAAGATGCTTGGAATCGTGAATCAACTCAAGATTCATGCTGAGGATATAACAAAACAAAATAGTTTTGAGAAAGTGTTTTGATACTTAACAAAGAAATTTTCCATGGTGGTTATAGCCATAGAAGAGTTGAAAGATCTATCTAAATTGATCGTTGATGAACTAATGGGTTCCCTTATGTCTCATGAATCAAGGCTCATCATGGAGGAAGAGTCCTTGGAAAATTCTTTGGAGACACAGACTTCCTTTAGTAGAGGATAAGGAAGAGGTTGAGGCTTCCTTTAGTAGAGGATAAGGAAGAGGTTGAGGCAGAGGAAGAGGCTAAAGAGGATGAGGTTCTCATCACACTGAAGAAAGTTTATCTCTTGAATAGTGACAATCATATCAACATGGAAATTCTCATAATGAGAGGGAGAGGAAGAAAATGGACAAACAATTCCAACATTCAATGCTTCTATTGCAAGAAGTATGGATATTATGAAAGTGAATGTAGTAAGAAGCTATTAGATCAGAACAAAGGCAAAGCCAATGTCTCCAACATTGAAGAAGGGACATTTGAGGTAATGTTCCTCTCATGCAAATCACTAAAGAAGATCACAACAAGGATCTTTGGTTATTGGAAAGTGGCTGCAACAATCTTATGACAGATAACAAACATTTGTTTCCCAGCATAGAGAGTTTGGCCACATCATATATTAAGCTAGGTGATGACTCTGAAGTTCAAGCCCAGGTCAAAAGTATTGTTCCTGTCCTAATTAGACATAATGAATTGAAATCAATTCATAATTTTTTATGTATACCAAATCTTAAGCATAATCTCATTAGTGTAGAAAAGTTAAGTGAAAATGGCTATGATGTTATATTTAAGGGCTCTACCTGCTTCATCTCAGATAAGCCACCTAGTAGGACACTGATAGTGAAGGTGGAAATGACCAAAAACAAAGTGTTTCCATCAAATTTGAGAAGTGTGAATATGTCACAGTCATATGCTCAAAATGTCTCAAGAATAGATGAAACTTGGTTGTGGCATTGTAGGTATGGTCATTTACCCTTTAAGAGTTTTAGTGTTTTACAAAAGAAGTCGAAGATAAATGAACACTCCAATCCATGTGAAAATTGTATTCTAGGAAAGCATCATAGAGATAGTTTTCTTGCTTCTTATTTAGCAAAAGAGAATCTAGAATTAGTCCATACAGACCTCTATGGTCCCATGCAAACCCAATCCATTTGAGGAAGTTTTTACTTTCTAATCTTTATTGATGATTTTAGAAGCAAAGTTTGGGTCTATTTTCTCAAGAACAAATATGAAACTTTCTTAAAGTTCATAGAGTTCAAAGATTTGGTTGAAAACAAGAGTGGAAAATACATCAAGGTTCACAGGTCAGATGTGTTATAATTTTAGAAGTTATATTTAACTTCTTGAACATTCATTAACAATTGCATGTAACAGGATCACTGAAAGATAAGAAATCACATAATACAAGACATATCCTCGGAAACCCTCATTGGGGAGAAAACCCAGCAACCAATTCTTTAGTATAGACTCATTAATCTAGTACAATGTCATGTTATAGCTCTCCACAAGTAAACCAAGACCAAGATACCAAAGACCAAGAAACCAAGACCTCCTATGCTAGACCTCATTTTCTATGCTCCAAACACACAAGATAATGTGAGTTGTGTGTGTGTACAAATAAAAGGAACTCGACCTTTATTTATACACATAACTTGACTACTGAAAATACACAACACTAAGAGTGTCCGTTTTCACTTTTATAATACTTGGATAACAATAAAATACATATTTCTTTTGAGCCACTTTATACAATAAGATTACAATAACCTTCTAGAGGTTTTACCAATACAAATACAAAAGAATATCTTTCGTGGTTACATAAAAAATATCAACACTCCCTCTTAACTAGGAAGGTATTACTTGTTGTCACACAACCTCATGACCATTGACTGTTGAACATATGAATCTATACATCATCGAATATCCATAGTACAACATGACATCATAGCCAATGCATCTAGGGCCTGTGGGTAGCTCTCAAATAGCTTTAACATGTCACGATGACATCCACTACCCTGCAATGCATCTATAACTCATCATGTGCACCCATGTGACTTCATAGCCAATGCATTCAAGGCCTATGGGTAGCTCCCAAATAGCTACAACATGTCCCTGAGACATCGACTACCCTGCAATGCATCAATACCTCATCACTCCCTCTAAAAAGGGACCATGCCAATCTTGTCCCTCAAGTGCTCAAACTTCATCCTCGACAGTGGCTTGGTCAACACGTCTGCAACCTACTGCTCGGTAGTCATGTATTGGAACCTCGTTGCTCCCTTCTACAACATATCCCCAATAGAGTGATATTTTATCTCAATATGCTCTGACCTATCATGGAACACTTGATTCTCTGACAACTTCATGTAACTCTGGTTGTCACACCAAATGCATGTCACCTCTATTTTGAGACCAAATAACCCAGATTTTTTTTTTTGAAGCCACATTGCTTCTCTACCTGTTGCACATGTTGCCACTTATTCAGCCTTAGTTGTATTGAGCGCTACACATGACTGCATCATGTTGCTCCATGAAACCATATTGGAGCCTAGATTGAAGAAATATGTTGAAGTACTCTTTCGATCAAGAATTCTGCAAGCACAATCTGAAACTAGATATCCATATAACCCGAACTCATGTTCCATCACATACCTGGGACCATAATCGAATGTACCCATAAGGTACCTCACCACATGTTTTGTTGTGACCAAATGAACCTTCTTGGACCACTCCATATACTGACTCAGGGTGTTCACAGAAAAACATATATCCAATCTCATGTTCATCAAGTACATCAATGAACCAACCATATTCCTATATCAAGTAAAATCCACAGTGTCTGAATTCGTATCCTATAGCAACTTCAGATTTGATACCATAGGTGTAGCCATTTCTTTGAAATCCAACATCCTGAACCTCTTTAGTATTTCCACTACATACTTCCATTGATTCAAAAAGATCTCATCCTATCTTTTCCATACCTCGAGACCCAAAAAGTAATGCATATCCAAAGATCTTTCATCTCAAACTCAACAACTTTTTTTCTATTACATTTTCAGATGAGATTTTCCACACCAATTCAAAACAATTCATCCACATACAACAGTAGTATTATTGGACCATCATCCACAACCTTAACGTAAAGGTTAGGATATGCACTGCTCTTTGTAAATCCTAAGCTTGTAATAAAACTGTCCATCTCGCCATACCATTCTCTAGGTGTTTATTTTAATCCATACAAAGTCATCTCGAATTTGCACACATACGTCTCCATGTTATGTACCTTGAACCCTTTTGGTTGCTACACATATAGTTCCTCTTTTATTTCACCATTCAAGAAGGTTGTTATCACATCCATCTAATGCACCTTCCATTTCATTACTTTGGCCAACAAAAGTATAGTCTTGATCGAGGTATATCTCACCATGAGAGAAAATGTCTCCTAATAGTCAATGCCCTCCTTCTGAGAGAATCCTTGATCCACAAATATATCCTTATATTTTTTGATACTTCCATCAATTGCATGTTTCGTCTTGTATATCCATTTTGAACTTACTACTGATTTCTCCTTTAGTCTAGGGACCATATCCCAGACATCATTCTTTACTATGGAATGATATTCCTCCCCCATGGAATCCTTACATACCATATTTTATGTAGCCTCTTCATAATTGGACGTTTTTGCATCCATGATATCACATAAACATTCCACATAGTTGGAATATGGTTTCAGCTTCTTACTTTCCCTGAGATAATTTTGTGGGGCACCGTATGTTTCTGCATCTCTAATGAGCTCATGTGCCCAAGTTAGTCCTCTCTTGAGAGAAGGAATCTTTGTTGGCCTCTGAGGTTCTTCCATGTAATTATTCTCATGAATGACTTCCTCTGGCTCAATTGCTTTTGCCTCTGGAACTCTAGTAACTTCATTCTCCTCCTCATGAACCTATTTTTCATAGTCATGTTTTGATTTTATGACATCTCAGCTAATCTCAACTTTCCAATGACCGAGAATATATATCATATATGCCTTCGATGTGTCATTGTAAAAAAAAACTATGTCATTCTTTCTGGATGGATCCATTTTTTTCCTCTTTTTCTTGGGGACATGCACAAATATGGCGCATCCAAATATCCTTAGATGGATAACTTCTGAATTCTCTCATAAAAACATCTCCTCTGGTGTCTTGTTTTCAAGTACTTTGTGGAGACTTATATTATTCATGTACACTGGAGTTTTTGTTTCTTTTTCCCACGTATGCATAGGTATATCTTGATCATGAACAATAGCCTTCACTGCTTCTATGATTGTTTGATTCTTTGTTTCTTCCACTCCATTATGTTGAGGATTATATGGAGTAGAAATCTCCCTATTAATCCCAACTTCCTTGCAATATTCTTTCAATTCCTTTGAAGTGAATTATCCTCCATTATCTGATCACAAGGTCTTTGTCTTCTTCTCTTTCAGGTTTTCTACTAGTGCCATAAATTCTTTTAATTTTCCAAACACTTCATTCTTTTCCTTCAAAAAATCGATCCAAGTTTTACATGAGTAATAATCAATAAAATAGACATAATATACATACCCTCTTGGTGAATTTGTTGACATTGGTCCACACACATCTGAGTGCATGATGTCCAATAGTCATTTGGCTCTGCTATCGTTTCAAGGAAAGGAGTGCTTCATGTTCTTTACTTGTGCACAACCTTTGCACAAGCCGTTTGGTTTTGCTTGGATCTCTGGTAGTCCCATCATCATCTTGATAACACTCACTAGGGCCTTGTAATGTAGGTGATAAAATATCATATTTCATAATTCACTAGGATTCACAGTGTCATGGATTAATTATGGATCAGATTTCCCTTTCAATTTGTAGAGTCCTCCCTCTTGAACTCCAATCACCACAACATCATCAAAAGTCTTCCCTCTGATCCAGATAAGAACTTGTCCATCAACAAGTGAAACTTTTTAATTGTTCTCATCCAATGTTGAAATAGAGAGAAGGTTATTCTTCAATCCAGGAATATAAAGAACTTCCTTCATATTCATTGGATTTCCTGAGTCTAACTTGTAGGAGGATTCTACTACTCCTTTGATTTGATATTGATAGTCATCTCCCAATTTCATCTTGTGCAGTGAATCCTTATAAGTAAGGTTATAAAAGGAATCTTTATAACCTGTCATGTGCTTGGAAGCACCATTGTCCAGTAGCCAAATGTCACTTTCATGAGTGACAATTCCTCTAAGGGATGAGATAAGAACATACTCCTCATCACTTGATTCATCTTCCTTAGCAACCTTCTTGGGTGGGTTATCATATTAAATTGTATGAACATGATTCCTTTTAACTCCTTTATTTTCCCTTGGTTCAATATTCCCATAGCCTATTGAACTTGGGTAGCTTCCTTCTTGAGCATATCGCTTGAATAAGTGCCTCCCACGACCTTGGCAGGAGATTGAAGATGGTCATCACCATATTTTATCCATTCACTATATCACCAATGGATTTTATCTTCTACTTGATCTGGTTCACTCTTGAGAAGGAAGAGTGGATGGTTTCTGAATTATGCATCCTCACATTCTCTAACTGAGTTCTCAAGGTCATTTCTCGGTTGATTTTGTTTCCTTCAAACAATCAGGTTAAGGCATCCATCGTTTCTTTTGGAGTGGATAATGAAGATATGTGATGAATAAGATGGTCCTTAATGGATTCTACAATAATCCTCTTTTCTTTGACCATATCCTTCTTCTGCTTTGTTTAATCCTCATTTCCCTCTAGTTTTGAAACCCCTTCTTTAGCAAACTTCTCTAGATATTGTTCTTCTACGAGGAGGGATACTCTGTACCTCAAGGTTGTGAAGTTGTTAACTCCCTCCAGCTTTTCATCAATCCTTGTTTCGGTAGTCATCCTGCCCCTAAATCCCAAATTTTTAATTCTGAAGATCTGATCAGGGAAAAGATGTGCTCTACTAGTGCGCACTTGCTGGTCGTGGAATAATTTTGATGGATCTTGCACATGTGGAAAAAGAGCGAACTAATATCTACTATGGAAATAGCTCAGCAATATTATTTTCTAAACACCAAGTATTTCACAGGAAGAGGAAAGATATTGACATTGACTATCATTTCATTCACGACCTTGTCAACAATGGTGAAATCACAATTCATTTTTGTGGATCTAAGGATCAAATTCCATATATCTTCACCAAACCATTGGGAAAAAATCCTTTTGAGTTTTAGAGAAAACACTTAGGTAGTATTAGTGTTGAAGATTGTAACAATTGACATTAAGAGGGAGTCTTAGATAATAATCTCTCCTAGCCCCCGCCTTGTCTATTGAACTTTGAGTTCAGTTGTAGTTGCAATTATGACACTTGTTAGTTTTTAGTGATATCTCTAGTTTACCTCAGTTTGTGTTTATCTATTATTAGAAAATCTAGTTACCCAGTTAGACTGTGCTTTGTAATCTACTTATGTTTTTCTTAATGATGAGAAGGTAGTAGTGTGCCCCAATTTCTTTTTCCCATTTTTTTTTTCTGCTCACAATTTTTTTCAAACACGACCTTTACAAGATATTTTTCTTATGGCGCTTAGATGCAAATTAGTGAATTTATGATGTCATATCTATAACAATTTCAATTCATATGAACAAATATCTCAATCTTTCTATGTGTTTCCTTGGAAGGTACTAACCCATTTTGTTAAGATAAATGGAAATTATCAATAAAATCTGGTAAAATCATTTAGTATTTTTTATAAACATGAAGTAGATGAAATTTAGAGGTTAGTGGTTAAATTTGTTTACACAAGGTTACCTAGTCAACCTCCACAAAGCCATCTGGTTAAAAATCTTATTGTTTGGTCTGATTTGTATACCTCGACTCTTTAGGAACTACATAAAAAAAATCGAGGTCAAGTTTTTTTCAATAGAGGGAAGTATGTAATGCCCCCTTTTCCTAACTCTTCTTTGAGAAAGGATTATGAGGTCGATCCTAAGTTTGAATGAAATAAGATTGTGTTTCTAATTATGTTGTATGAATGTGACTTGTGGAATGTACTTGATTGACATGATGCATGTGATAGTGTTAATTGTTGAGTATATTAGTATTGACATTATGATTTATATATGCTTAAACATGAAATGAATGCATGTTCTTTGACAAAGTGTAAGTTGTATTTGTTGGAAAGGATCTATAGTTGGAGAGGATGTAAACAAATTATGGGGTAAAGTTCATTAAAAGAAGAGGATGGCTATGGCAACCAAATTAAATGTTATGAAATCTTAATAAAACCATTTGAATTTTAATGATATTATAGTTCTTACATTCTATATCTATATGAATATCTATATGAATGTTTTGTCACATAACTTAACTGATACAAGACATTTGAATTTTATTAATATTATATTGCTTACATGTTTTATATCTATACGAATGTGATGTAACATGACTTAAGTGGTGCAGAACATTAGTTACTTGAGGATAACATGCATATGATTATTAGGAAAACTCAATATTGGGAGTAAAACATTGAATATCCATTTAGGGATTCAGACACTTGGTGTCTCAAGTGAGGCGTGGAGTATTAATAGGGATGCATAGTTTCTATTTGCATAATATATGGTATATATGGTTTGATAAGATTGGGGGACACTAAGGTGGGTTGACATTACTTTCCACTAGCCAATTCTTCTAGGTATTGGTGGTTAAGTCAAAGTTAAAATTTAAAAGCCTTATGGGTAAATTAATTAATAAAATAATTATCCGTTTTTAGGGATTTAATATATTAATATTTTATTAAAAGTTAAATTAATAATTAAAATGAAAAATAAAATTAAAAAAAGGCATTGAGACCTCAAAAAGAGGAGGATGAATAATCAAGAATTTATAATTTATAAAATTATGTATAGAGAAAATGATAATATTACATGGAAGCATTGAGGTGGCTATCTTGATATTAATATTTTATTAAAAATTAAATTAATAATTAAAATGAAAAAAAAAATAAAAAAAAAAGGCATTGAAACCAAGAGGAGGATGAATAATCAAGAATTTATAAAATTATGTATAGAGAAAATGATAATATTACATGGAAAAATTGAGGTGGCTATCTTCACTGGATCTTTCAGTAGAGAGAAACCCCCAGTTTTGGGGTAACCTGGATAATACAGACACGAGGAAGATGAATAATAGAGAATTTATAAAATTAAATAAATAGAGAAAATGATAATATTACATGGAAGCATTGAGTGGCTGTCTTCACTGGGTCTTTCAATACAGAGAATCCAAGAGTTTTGGGGGTAACCTGGATAATACAGATATGTTGCAGAAATTATGCCATCTTGGGAAAGATAAGATGGTAAATGGGAAGGAAGCCATCTTGATTATAAATGTTTTTTACTATGGATGTTTTCCACTAGACTATGAAATCAAAATTGTCTATATTTTGCATCTTAATATTACTTACTAGTTATGTTTAAATTTTATTTCTACTCAAACATAATGTATTTCCAAAGTTTTTTTCTTTTACATATTTGGTCACATATAATGTTGTTGACAAAGATGTTAATGGCTCATCTTTATTTTTTCAACCCATGATTCCAATGATCTCTCTATTGTTGTGTCAATGACATTCAGAACATTAATTCAGTTAAAATTCATGAGAGCAGAGGCACACAGGAATAACACACAATAATTGATTGTATTGCACACATACATAGCTACATATATAGCTGGATTCAGATCCAACCGATTCCATACTTGGAGGGAGTGGTTGAGAGAATATCTCAACAACTCCAACAAACCAAAACCAACTCCAAATTAATCATTAATTCTAACACCCTCCCTTAATGATTACATTACAAATAAACCACATATTAAAATTCTCAAATTACAACATATATCTCTGTCTGATTTGGTCTTCATCAGCACTCTCACCCACTCTGAAATCTCCCGGTTTACGCTCTTTCTTCTCCATAACTTCGAGCTTCCCTCTCGACCCATTGAAGATAAAAACACTTCTGACCATCTTTGATGAATTTGTAGGATCAAAGATTCTTGACACCCCCGAAGAAGAGTCTAGATACTAAACCACCCTATTGAAATACTTCCATCTGTGAAATAACCCCGAAGAATAAATTTCAACATTTTTGTAGGAAAGTACTCTAGTTACGAAATGTATTCAGTAATCAATCCTCCAAAATGACCTTCTTTTTACAAATACACACCACACAATAATCCTGCATATATTTAATCTCCACGCAACAATGAAAAATTTATTCTTTATAGAAAATTCACTGCAGGCTTCTATCCCATGCAGTCACACAAAATTTCACACCAAACTCTGCAGTGCATAAACTAGACCGCAAGATCTCTATTGGACGGTGGGCAGGCAACTCTACCACAGTTGCATGAATTCACTGTCTTCAAGTGATGATAATTGGCTCCATGTAAAATTGGGTTCCTCTTCTTGAAGCTTCAACGATATTTCTCTCAGCATGTCATCTTCAACCATCGTATCACCGTAGATATGCATCCCACAGAGAAAAATTGCCACTGGCTGATCTCCCCAGTTTTCACCTTTTGTGGACACGCAGGCTGCAGCGACTCTGGCCAATTAGAACTCTTTGGCAGCAATAGCACCAATCCAGTCCGTATTCTTTTACGCTGGCACACAAAATAGCTTCAATGCAACTCGTATGGAAACTCGTATGGCAGTGGATTCACAAGTCCCTACGCTCACATGGACAATATGCAACGAATCTCCTGTTGTAAATGTTAACTGAAAAGATCCCTGGCGATCCAACAGCGGAAACGAGCATTTGAACAGATGCGAAATCTCACGGCTCCCTCTCTCACGATCGGTGCAGTAACAATTAAATCTCCTTCAACAATGACAGTGGAAAACAGAATCAAGCAACAAATCTAGAAAAACACATAAAACGCTAAAAACAAACACTTCACTCTCACGCTTATGTACAGAGAATCGATTGTCTAGAATCTCACATCTTCCTGGCCTTCCTGTGAGGGAATCAAGCCAGAACAAGCTCTGATACCAAGTTAAAATTCATGAGAGCAGAGGCACAATAACACACAATAATTGATTGTATTGCACACATACATAGCTACATATATAGCTGGATTTAGATCCAACCGATTCCATACTTGGAGGGAGTGGTTGAGAGAATATCTCAACAACTCCAACAAACCAAAACCAACTCCAAATTAATCATTAATTCTAACAAATTCTCTAGAGGAGAATTAATTGTTGTCTCAATGGAATTGAGAACATTAACTCTATAGGATCATTAATTCTCTATAACAGGAAATTTGTTGCAAGAGGAAGGTCTTGAATCCTTGTATAAATTCTTACCTCTTGTTTGCAAAATGTATGTTTCACATATTAGAGATTTTAGTTTTAGTTTTCACCAACTGGCTTGTTATGCTTGGAAATTTGAACTCCTTGGAAATTTGAACTGCACCGTTGGAGTCATGATTCTCCCAAGTAGACACGTTAACACCATTGATCTTTGATCTTTTCTTTATAATTGCTAGGTTGATTTCTCTGGGTCTTGTTCACTTTAGTTGTCAAAGGTAAAATCCCAGCACGAATCTTGCTAAAACTATCTGTTAATTTTACCTAAGTTAACCTGACTCATTACTGGAATATTGAAATTATATAACCTTGGCCTTACAATCATAACTTGGAAGTTTCAATTTGTGAATTATAAAGGTAAATGAAACTATAATACACTGGCATTATGTCTGGAATATTGACATTAAAGAACATGGCAATGTACCTGGTAATTGTAACTAAGCGAACATGGTGTTGTCTTTTGGTTATTTTCCCGTTGTTCACATGGGCTTGTCGTGGTAAATTGACATTAAAGAACGTGGCCGGATGCGACTCTCTTTATGTTTTTCTCTGTCTTTTATAGATATATATAAAAGACGGCCTTAGGAACGAACACCTTTCCCTGACTAATGAGAATATTGCAATTCTACCTAATTTCCCTCATTCCCCACCCATTCTGCTATTAAGAGCTTCCTTGAAGCAATTTGTATGTGAGATCTCAGTAACCAGATTTCTTGGAGCTAAAGAATTCACAAAAAGAATCCAGGGATTTGCTGAAGTTTGTGTGCTCTCTTGCAAACCTGATGTAGGGGTAAATGGAGCTTGGCTATAAACCTTTATCTCTAGATTTAAATCACTCCAAGAATCAGCACTTTCAAAAGGGCCTGAGGATTCTAAGGACTCTGAAATCTCATCAATTACTGCACTCTGGCATTGAGTATCCTCTTTCATATCAAGTCTGTTTCTTGCCCTCCTACTTATATCAACCAGTGTCTCAAATATCCTTTGACATAGTTGCTCCAGATTAGAAGCGTCCTCAGATTGTTTTCTCTTGTGGCCTTGACTTATATTCTTCCTCAAATTGGTTCTCTTCAGAGCAGTAGTCGAAGTTCTAGACACTGAAGAATATTGCTGCCCATTGAGGCCTGCATCATTTGCTCATATTTTCTTCAACAAAGGCATCGACCTTATGAACAATTGAGTCTACCCAGGTGTCTGGGATGATGTCAAATATCCCCCTTGCATGGTTAGTTTGTATTTCTTCAAGACTTGAAGGTGCCTTTCTTACTTTGGCAACAGATGGATTTTGTGGATAAAGAGTTTGGTGTCAGTATTTAACATGAAAACATGGAATTTGGTGTAAGTATTTAACATGGAGTTTGTGGATCAAGAGTTTGGTGTCAGTCTTTAAGAGGTATGTGTAGTTGTACTTAGAGATGTGGATCCACTGTTAGATATAGAGCGCTCTCAGGCACATTTTTAATCAGTCTTTGCAAGTTCCTAGGACGCAAGAAGTATTTTTCCATGGGGAATATAGAATTTGATTCAATGACGAATATAGAATTGACTCAATGAGTGGTTATAACTTCTTAGATGGTGTAACCAAAATTAAAAGTAAAATAAAAAAGATTGTATTCTCCTTGGTTTGATTTGTCTTATAGATGTAATGTTGGTCACTACATGTGGTACATTCTCAGCGAACTGCTACATGTCTCTAATGAATCGTCGCATGTTACCTGTAGATTCTTTTTCGAAACATTACAGAGCTCTTGAACGATTAGCCTGTCATTTTTCTGGAAAACGATGCTATGCATCACATAAAGTTTTACGCTAAACATTATAAGAAATAAACATTATAAGAAATTAAGGTTTTTTCTAGGGATATTTGCTTCAAACCAGGCTAGAAATTGTTGGATTTGTAGATTTCAGTGTTTTTTCTTTATATAATCAGAGTATCCCAGTTGTTAAAAATTGTTGGATTCCTAGATTTGAATGATTATTTCTGTATAATAAAAGTGTCCCAAATATTTTGCAGCGTGCTGAATCTATTTCTACATTCAAAAATAAATTTTGAACAACAACTGAATCTATTTCTGCACTCAAAAATAGATTTTAAACAACAAAAAAAAATAATTCTTATAACACCTTAACATTTAAACAACAGCTAAGCAAAAAAAAACATAAAAAAATCTAAACAACACCTCACATAAATATTGAAATTTCATTTCCAAATTCCGTCTTAGCAAAAGCGCACATCGATTCAAAGTCGTCCATATTTCATGAATTTAAAGTTACGCATGTCAAACCAAAAATAAAAATTAAAGTCATTGAAACCAAAAAAATAAAGTTAAAGCTATTGAAACAAAAACAACGTCAGAACAGATATCATCAAAGTATCATTTCCACGCACTGTAATCGTAACATGATTTTACATTTCGTTATGTACACAGTCAATACAAATATAATTTCCTTCTTTCATATGTCCATGTTTCCCTGTCAAAGAAAAACAACATAAATCCATCTTCGCACCAGGATTAAGCTTAAACTGGAAAGTATATAAATAAAACTTCTTACCTACTGGTTTAAGGTTGTTTTTTTTTTTCCTTTTTAACACATGAAATGAAACTCTCTCCAGACGTAAGGTCATAAAAACTCCAATCAGTTACAATGGAGTTGTTTCACCACTTTAAAAAGACTGAATAAATAACATCCTCAGTATATTTATTAGAATTACTAACGCATTTCATCAAGGGAGTTCTAATTGGTTGAGTGTTTAAAATAGATAAATAGATAAATAAAAGATTTTTGTTAGTTGAGTGTTTAAAATAGATAAGTAGATAAATAAAAGCTTTTTGTTAAGTTTTTCCGGAGACATCTGATATGAAGATAAGTTGAACGTTTGACACATGTGATGTGAACATCTGTCAACTTTAATGTGGGGTTATAAAATTAGAATTATGTAGATATTTTTTTAAATTAAATAAATAATATTTTTTTGGATGATTAGCTATGTTGTGAGTAGAAGTTTCTCTCAAATTTATAGAAAAAAGGAAAGTTGAGAAGGGCAAGAATATATATTAAAAAAATATAAAAAATATTTTAGATTACAATGATATTTGAGATTACAATGTTTAGAGATATTGGTACATTTTAAATCTTATTTCAATAAAATTCAAGATCTATAGAAAATATTCATATCCATATCTAAAATAAACTTTAATATCCATAAATATTTCATTATAAAATAAGAAACAAAATTCAAAATACATATATACAATTTTAACATCTTTTTAAAATAAAACATTACATATATAAACTTTAAACATCTTTGTAAATTTGAAACATTATTGTTTTTTTATTGGAAAAAACAAAATAGTTCTACTCTTCTAATATGAAAATACAATAAAAGTGAGTGATATGGTTGATTGATATCAACTACAGAGTGGAGCAAATGTCGTAAATAGGGTATTGATGTATTAGAATTTCATGTTTAGTTTGAGTTTGAAGGAAAACATACATGCATTAAAAAAAATTCATATCCACAACTATAAAGTGACTATTATTAAGTCTTTTTACTTAACTAATTTTTGAAATAATATTTGTCTGTAGTTTAATCTTAGTTTTATAGTGATATTTTGAATAAATATAACTAAAATATTTGTAAGAAATTATGTATTTGTAACAATGGAATAAATATATAATTACATTATATGTATTTGGAATAAATTATGTATTTACATTTTAATTTAATATAATTCTAATTTAAAGCTCTTGTTTTAGGAAACTCATTCCCAAGCTCCCATTTCTTTGATGTTGAAGCTCCCAAAAAGTTCCCAAGTTCTTAAAAGAGTTCCTAAACAATTATGGACGTTCCCAACCAGTTCCCAAGATGGGAGGGGTTCATCTGCAACTATGATGATTAGTATATTTATTT
>SNQJ01S0003953.1:88119-105863 GCA_010110895.2 Picea sitchensis | reverse complement strand
AAAATAACTATGTTGGCCAAGAACTATGGAAAACTCAAAGATGTGAATGTTTGATTTGACGGACCTTCGCATAAAAGGTCGATGAATGTAAATTATATAATGAATATGTGTTGCATGATTGCTGAGGGGGGGATGTGATAAAATATACCACGATGGCTAATGAGAGGTGGTGGAAGGGACCTGGAATGGTTGCGTTAACTTCCACCGAGCCAGTACTGTACTGGTTTATACTTGCTCACAAACCAAAGCAGCTCTCTGATCCTGGAATGGATTTCCCATCAGATTGGTAGGTGGGGAGGCTCCTCAAGAGTTAATGAGGGGATGGGGTTGAACCGCCCATCCGTAACAACCCTCAGACCTGACCACGGACGACGAAATTGATGCCACATGCAACCTTGCAGACATAAATTGGCTAGAGAGGAAATGTGGTGAGGCATAGAGTAGTGTGCGTGACGAGGATTGTGAAAGAGACTGGAGAAACCCTGGAAATGCAAGGAGTTATGAATACCAAGAGAAGGAGAGTAAACTTCTTCCTGGATTATTTTCCTACATTAGGAGAAGGAGAGTAAGCTTCGTCCTTGATTTCTGTTGAGATGGAAGTAGGAGACTAAACCTCAAAGCATCGTGGTCTAGCTCGAGGGTGGCTAGTGGTAAATCCGTTTGGAGTCACTGAGCCTATGGTTGGGTCAAAACGAGCACCCCTCTCAGCAGTTTCATCATTCCTGGTAGATCTGATAAGTGTTTTATACATTGTATTTCGAACTGAATATCATGAATGCATGCTTGTGTTTATATGCCCATAATGATTTCTGTGTACACTGATTGCCTCGTGTTTTAAACTGGAAAATAATGGATGCATTTGTATGCTTATATGTCGTCATTGGTTTCTGTATAAATGGTTAATTCTGGGGCCAGAGGGGTAGCTCTCTAAGATCTCAGAGTCATGGGAGTTTCAAGTCCCGAGAAGTTGAATTTCGTTATTCAAGCTCAGAAGAGATAGTGAGCCCATTTATAGAAAGAGAGAGAATACCCCATCACTTGGCTGATGAACGGTCAGAATCCTTTCGGGAATACCCCATATCTGTCGAGACTGATGGATCTAGAGAAGGAGCTCACACATTAACACCTTGACCCTTTCATACAGGCTTGGAATAATATTTTGTGAGTAAACTTCTCCAAGGCTATTAAACTCAACATATGTGTTTGACTAAGGGAATGATGAAATCCATTGTTTAATTGGCGATGTCAAGAGGATCCACTCTACCAGGAGTTAAGCACGTGGTCGTGCAAGATTGGTTAAGGACATATCCCTCCAATACCTTCTTAGCATCAAAGATATTTCTAGGGATATATTCATATATGGGGGTATTTCTAAATAACTTTACCTCTGTGAGAGGTGATGCTTTCAATATTTCAAGATTTTTTACCCTACCCATATGATGGACTTGACTTATGATTGTTTTTCTGCGCATTGGTTATATCATGGTGGCTTAGTTTCTTGACATAGGTAGCCATAGAGGTTACTTGCAGGGGATATTTTGCATGTACCCTATGTCAGATAAGGGTCAGAAAACAAACAACATTTATGGAGGATTACCTCTGCGGGGGGGTTTGACCGACTATGTTGTTAAGCCCACGAGGGCCCTTATAACTGATTATGATACCTCCAATCTTTTGAAGGAAGTATCGATCCCCTCTTGGGAGAGGCATACCTACTTTAGTGAGGGAGGCCCCTTTCATCCGCTGTATCATGTTTGTGTTCATATTGGCCTTTTTGTTTATTTTGGTGTGCTCTTTGATTGATTAGTTGGCCTTAAAAAATTTTATTGTGTCATGAGTCTTCATTTCTATTGTTATTAGAACCCCTATGACTTCCTTAGTTAGCGTTACTCAACCCATAGTAATTTATCATTCCATGGGGAAAAATTCTTTTTTGTTTCCTAGTGGTACAAAAAATCATGATACTCAGTCGACACCTTGGGCCTCAAAACATTTTTTTCTTGATATTCCATACATGTCTTCACAATTACCATCCTCTACGTCACTTTCTTATGTGAATCCTAGTTTTGGGGTCTGAGGGCGTGATCCCTCCTTATTCTCCATTTGTGTTTGATGGGAGTCATATCCCTCAACCAACTATCACGGTGGGAGGTTGGAATCTTCCTTCCCATAGATCCAATGCTAGCTTCAATTTTCCAGGAGAAAGTACTCAAATGCACCATAATTCTGCTTATTACACTCCATCCATCTATCCTTCTTCTGTTATGTTGGCTCCTATGAATGTATTTCCCGTGAAATACCTTCATTTGTCCTTTGGTTTTTCATCTGTGGGGAGTTAGTTTATTAGTATGGGAAACCCCCTTGACAAAGTTCCTTCATCTGGGTGAAACATATATCCTCACATGAGTACCCCTTTTCATGTTGCTTTCTCTTTACAAGCGACTTCCTTGGTGATGATTCCCTTATGCCCCTTTATGAATTCATTTGGAGGAGGATACTATAATTCCAGACAGAGCCATTGTTTATACCAGAACCCTTCCTCACTCGCAATCTCTCAAGACTAGCCTTTCTCGAAACCTTGGTATCAAATGTTGCAACCAACTGCCACAAGTCTAGTCACTGCAAGTCATACTAGCATTATATCACCAACCTTTGTTAGTCATGTTCAAGATTGGTAAAAAACCTCTCCAAGTCATGTTGAAAACCAACAGCCAGCCACTACAAGTCATGTTGGGGGCACAACTATAGTCATTTCTAGTCACACTACACATACATCACCAACCTTTTCTAGTCATGTTGGGGATTCATCACCAAATTCTGTAAATCATGTTGGATATGATCTACTAGCCTCTGTAAGTCATTTTGAGAGCATGTCACCAACCACTATAAGTTATGCTAGGGGAATTCATACGATTGATAAGCCTCAACGTATAGGATGTTATCCCAAGTTCCTTTGTAGGATTTGCAAAGGAAATCACCTTACTCTTTTGTGCCCCAGTACTGTTGTGGTACAAGAAGCATAGTCCTTGTCTAATAGCCCTTCAAGTTCTAAGTCGTATTTGGTTTCCCAACATCCTAATCCTTCTTTGATTGATACAACTATTGTACCAATGTAATACTCAACCAATACCACTTATGTTTTGAGGGTGATGCATCTTTTGACCATGTCATTAACATTTCTAGTCATGTACCTTATGAACAAGGGAGCATTCAATTCTCTTTGGATATCCTCCCTCCAATTCCTAGTGAGGTTTCATTTGACTGGAATGATATTTTGGAGCATCAAATTCCTTCTTCTACACCCCTCCGGATATGGGGAATTCTTCGATATATTGAAGAAAAGGTAACCTCTGCAAGTATTTTATCCTCCTCGACCTGGAAAGATTTTTGTTTTCCCAAGCTTGTGTCAGTTTTCTGTGAGTTGTTGAATTTCCAAAAAAGTGATGCACAGGAGCCCTGGCCTCCCCCATGATATTCTTCCTAGAACAACATCACCGAGTTTTGGTTAAGATCTTTTTTTAATCCATTAAAAATTGAAAATATTGTCGAGTGAACTTGTCTCTTTCACACTTGTTAATTGGATTTCAAAGGAAGTATATTTGGTGTAAGTTTAACCCTTTTTCAGACCAAGTATAGTAGTTTCGAAAAATAAACACTCTAGTCACTAGTGGTTAGAAGATTTCTCCTAGTTATTGTTTTATACTTTTTCGAGCCTAGGGGACTAAATTTAGGAAAAAGGACATTCTTCGGAGTTAAGTTGTAATTTCATCTCATCCTCTTTCTCGTAGTATTGATCCTATTGGCGGTTCCTACTTTTGCATTATAAGCCTAATATCTAATCATTTTGCATCATCAACCAAGCAGAGCCTTGTTTATATCCTTTGCAGCTTGATACCTTATACCCTAAGAGGAAACATTCCCCCAAGTGTCCATATCCTACATGAACCTCCTTGCATTGGGCATAAGTATGTTCCATTGTTAGAGCTATTTTCTTACTTACAACACTCATTTTGTCCTCTGTATCATAGAATTCATTTTTCTATGAAAAAATAAAAAAATACGGGCCAAAAAAGATTATTATCTCATGTTCGCAGCAATCGTATTTCCTTTGAACAAAGAACAAACTTTTGATTCCAGTTTTCATCCAAATTTTGGGTTTAGCATGACCTTAGGAATCCAATATCATTACTTAGAGTTTAATCCTCTGATTGATTACTCTTCTAGTCCCTATGGAGATTTTTATTGGTGTCCCCTGCATCATAAAGTTTCAAAAAATCCAGAACTAGGGTTTCACTTCAAGACTACTCATTTGCATTTAGAAATTACATTACACAGTAATCATTTCATAAGTTATTTCCCAATAAACATTCAATAGTAATAACACATCTTACACACAATGAAGTCAATGAGACACAACATCACAATAATCACCATAACCACAATGAACGGTCAAGGAATGGACAGACTGTGGTCCACGATATTAACACCAATACATTTTAAATCCCTACAAGATTCCACAAAGTGGCCCAAAAATGGATACCTATGTATAACACTATTTCAACTGAAACTTCAGATAACCATGCTTCCAAATTTCCATCTCATTCCTTTTTTCCAGACTCATTCAATGCGCATATAATTCATACGTAGAGGTACTCCTTGCACGTGGAATCAAACACACAGAAAGTTGTATCCTTTAAAAAAAAATTGCAACGCTTCCATCACCCAAAATATTTCGTCGTGACACAATGTACTACAAGAACAAATGAGTGGGCTTAACATTATTTCTAACTTTGCACAGTAAATAATCAACAAAACCCATGACCAAAAGAGCACGAACAGGGAATTTATTAAATCTAGGTTTGCCACCTCCACACTATTTTCCAAATACAGGGTTTGATATACAATTATCAACAATGATGTGGTATAGGAGGACGAGTTGACCAATAGTTTGAGATTTTGGCCACAGAGGTTCCTTCAAGAGTTTAGCACCACCATAAATTCCCACAGTCACATTTACATATCTTAATACAAGGGAACGAGCATGATAGCCATGAAAGCCACACAATTAATTGATAGAAAGAGTCTTCAAAAAAACACCCATAGGTCATGAGAAATGATAATGTTTTTATCAGACATAGAGGAATCACAACAGAAAACTAGAGGCGAGGCAAGACCGAGAACTTCCCAAACAATATATTTTTTTCTAATAGGTAAAGCATGGAGAAACTATAGACAGTAAGAGACAACCACACACTATTTTAACTGCGATTAATTCACACATAAAACCACAGAGTCCAATCTTCAATAACTATCCATATATATTCATAAATCCACAAATCATAAACTTGTAAATGCACAGACAATGAGAAAACTCAAGAGCCAACTTTTTTCTTCATTAAAGAGCAGAGAGAAGAATTCATGGATGGAGCAACAAGAAACCTCATAACTGTGTGTAAAATTTTCCAAGGACAATCAATCAAGTTTGTATATCTCTTCCATGGCCAAACAAAGAGGAGTAACAACAACCAACAAAATAAAAAAAGTGAAATGGCTAGGGTAGCGTTCTCAAGGTAGGTTAGAGTGACATGCATTTACTACATGTTGTGTCTACCACTTACATATTCATCCATATATAGTACAAGCAATCTAACCATACAATGTAAAACCCACTAACAATTAATTGCAAGCTTGATACACTACCCTTTTCCTAAGTCTCAAACATAACAAATGTGCCCACCTTTGTTTAAAACTACAATGTGACATATATCAAAAACTTGCTATGGGTACCATGTCTCAACCTTTATACTTCCAATTCAAACAATGTGCGTAATCCTTGTAGCTTGAACTCACAGTAATCACCATATCACACATATAACTTGAAACATGGAGTTTAGATCCTTCATCGAACTGAATGCAACATAATAATACTTGTGAGATCTATATAAAGACAACATCATTTCTCCTTTAATCACATCACCCGTAAAATCATTTGATCAATTATTTCACCAACGACTTAAAAGAAAATATATTGTAGAGCTTATATCGCAATCAAGTCATAGGAACATAAAACATATGTGTCATCTTTATGTCATATTCACACAAGGGGCCCACCTATTAGTATATTATTAAATATAAATAAATAATAAGCCGTTGCAACCATTTGCAAGAAGGTACCCTATGTTTCTCTTTTTGTCATCAACACATTGTATTACTTCTCGTTGTGGAAAGGATGTTTCTTCTTGGGATTCTTGGATTTATCTTTCTTCTTGAATACTAAGGATTTGTTGGAGGTACCCGTAGAGATAATCAATCCAAGTTGCAGAAGCTTATCTTGTTCTCGAATTAGAGATTTACAAAAGGATTCAAGAGAGGGCTTTTGATAAGCACTCCCTACAGCTTCTTTGGTGGAATAAAAAGTAGGTACAAAACCAAAATATGCACTACCAATATCAGCAAGAGTAACATATATGCATTTATCTTCTGGCATATGTAGTTACAACTCGATCCATAAAATTCTATGTGTTTTGAACTTAGATAAGTAACCTTCAATGCAAGAAAAATCATTTGGAATTAAACTCATTAAATGACTATCCAACTTCTGAGATCGAATAATATTGTTCTTACAAAACAAAACTTAAATATTTTCCCAATCTTTATTTGGGGAATCAAGTCTGTTGTAACATAAAAAACAATTCCAAATATTTATATAAATTTTTCCAAATTTTATGTTTTCTTATGCTTCGAATAATTTTCATAACTTTGATTTTGAATATTGTTATTTGTATAGTTCCTTTTAGGTTTGCTTATAAGATTCTTTCTCCTTTGATTTATGTGCGTCTTTATTGACTCCTTGGATTATCTTTCAAGAGATGAGGATTAGGTGATTTGGCTTGTTTGTTCCTTTCAAGTATTTTGCCTCCTATTTATTCGACGTTGACTCTTTTTTACACTAATAATTTTTTTGTTATGTTTTGACATGGTGGATCAATATTAAGTCATCAAACATGATGCTTATTAGCATCAACGATTCATGGGAAATTGGGGATTTGAAGCTGCAAAATGTTTAATAAAAGTACAAT
Organism: Picea sitchensis; assembly: GCA_010110895.2. NCBI lineage: Eukaryota > Viridiplantae > Streptophyta > Pinopsida > Pinales > Pinaceae > Picea > Picea sitchensis. Next base: position 98,784 of record SNQJ01S0003953.1, on the reverse strand, counting down.
TCCTATTTGAATTTCCACTTTGGGACTTGCCACTTTGGAAGTCTAAGCTTAAACGTTTAAAGGTCCTCTTAACCCCTAATTCGTGAAGATCCGGAGTCTTGAATTTTCATAATATTTTTGTATAAAGTAAAGTAATAAGCTGATGTGTCCTATTCCACCTGAAATTCATTCCACGTGGAGACACGTGGCACTTATTTTGATAATTTTTGGACACACAATTTGAACATTTCAGGATGACACATTTCACTAATGTTTTGATGACACGTAATCATATGTGACATCATCTTGCCACATCACTTTGAGAGACTTTCCTCTGGGATATCATATTATCAATGAATCCAAGAAGTGTTAAAGCACCAAAGTGCTAGAGTGTCGAAGATTAAAGGTTAAGTAATGATATATTAAGCTTAATGAAGGGTAATTAATCACATCGCAACTCCAACCTTCTGGATAATTTTAACATTTTCTATTTCAATAGTCCCGAACTCCTGAAGTCCCAAAGCGTTGAAGGATTAAAAAGTAAAGCATCAGTTAATTAAGTAAATATTGATTAAAGATAATTAATCACTCCGTGACTTTGGCCTTCGAGACATGTTTAATATTCTCTATTCAAAGCCCCAAACTTCGAAGTGTTGAAATACTTATATTCACTAATAACGATTATTAATGTACATTAAACATGATCGTGTGAAGTATTTGAATAAATTTTGTTGTGTTCACATAATAAATTCTCCAATGTTTAGCATGATTACCCTATCATTTTGATATAAAGTGTTGAATGTAGAATTAATTAGTGTCTTAAAATCTAATTTTATAAAATATCTGAACTTTGTTCCATCTCTGTAATTTGTATTCACAAACTTTATTTTTCTTACAAGGGTAAATATTGTCAGCAAGAATTCTTGGTGCCTCATAGGTAAGAAAAAAATAAGGTCCAATACCAATTTGTAGAGAAAAGGATAAAGCCAACATTCAACAAATGACTCAAGTTAATTTGCATATTTTAAACCATTTCCTGGTTAAGAACAATTGACAATGTCACATCACTCAACAAATTTTAGACAGAGTTCAAAAGAATTTATCATTAGTACATAAGAAGGAATTTAAATTTTAGTTAAACATTAATACCAACCCAAACAAGTTCGTAGTTGCATTATTAAATTTGCACACTCAATACAAGGATCAATAGAACACAACAACATCTATGAGCAAAAAATGAAGAGATAATCCTTCAAACAACCTGTTATCACATAGGGTTGTCAGGGCCATAGGTGTGTGTCGATATACCTGAGTCTATAGTATTTCCCCGTATCTATCCTTTTTGCAAACCAAATCTTAAGTTTTCCCCCTTCGACTTGTAAATCATTGTCTTTTTTCCCTTGTTAGTTTGTGCACCTTGGTTTTCCTTAAATATCTTACCCAAGTGAAATCTTGGCCCCAAGCCCCTCTGTTTTCTCCAAGGGTGAGCACTCACATCCTTTGTTTTAGTCACTGGTCTCCATATTTTCTCATATCACAACCAATCGTCCAAATCCTTGACCACGCAGGCCGCAACCATGAAGACAAAGTGCATGTTCCTTAGTAGTCTCTTTCGGGATTGAAGCATAAGCAAAAGGAAGTTTTAATATTTCAATGAAGAAGATTCCCAGAATAGTCCAGATCAACGAATCACATGCATTTGAGAGTGCCAACTTGTGTGAGGTATAGAGACAGAGCAAAAGTCCTCGAAGTGAGTATGAATCGTGGATATTAAAGGGGTCATCTAGTAGTCGATCCAAGCCTTCGGGTAAATGAGCTTCAGAAAATTTGAAATGAAAAATGGTTAGAAGTCCCCAAGATCCAAAGAGATGAAGCCACCAAAGCACCAAATTTTCCAAAGCTACCGAGGTGGCCGAAGGCTCGAAGTCCCAAAGGCCCAAAATAGATCTGAGTCATTGATCAACAAGAGCCACGTGTCATCAGATCTGTCACTTCGGGAGTTTTACTTTGGGAGTTTTAAAATGTGAAACATTGAAAAGTCTCGAAGGGCCAAAGCCCAAAGTGCTCGAAGAGAATGTGAATCGTCAATCAGTAGGATCCACGTGTCCCCAGATGCTTTTCTCTGAATAAAAGCAACAAAAGACAAATGGATTTTGGGAATTGAAATTCCCAAAGGCCGATCCGCAAAGCAAATCTTAGTCATTGTTTTTAAGGGGCAGATTTGATCCATCAATATAAAATGTGCCAGAGATGAGCCATTGATCAAAGGGCCTAATATTTGATCACAAGATCAACGATCACACCAAATTGCGGGGTCGAAAGGTGTGCACATTTTAAAATCTCAGGGGTGGGCCAGAATCAGAACCGTGGTTTTTAGAAAGGGACGTGTGGTGGTTCATGGTGAATTGAGGGGACAAAAGAGGTTTTCTTTCAGACCACCCTTGGTAGCACCTGAAATCACACAATTGTGTAGGGTCATGTCCCTAGGTAACATTGAAGATGGAGCGATGGAGAGGAGCTTCTCCAAAGTCCAAAAGCACCCGTATTTCATCACAAAAGAAGATATGCTTGGCCTCAAGGTGTTGGGATTGAATCGAAGAAGTCATGGGCACCGCCTGGAACATTCATGGGTGTCAAGACTCGTCCTGATCCTGATGAAGGTAGTTAATGGAAATGGGGGTGGTGGTTGAGTCCTCCTCTCACCCCATAAATGGAAATCATGCTGAGAACGGTCGTGAGTGCAAATTGTCTATCTGAAGCTTCCTTCTGGATGAATTTTGCTGCAAAGCACATAACTAAGGTGAGCTCATGTTTGACATGAAAAGGCCTGCATAGTCTAACAGAGAAGGAACCGAATGAAAAATTTGAATGTAGTGGTCTGATCACTCTCCTGGTAGTTGCAGCAGTTCTTAGTATATATACTCAGTTTTGATATTTTGTTAAGGTCGAATGGTTGAGCTAGGTTGTCTGTTATTGTAATATTTTGATGAAGAACATTGGTTCTTTGGTTATGTCTTGATTTGAGACTTATTGATTTATCTAAGTCATCTTTCTTACTCCAAATTATTTTCCTCTAATACTGAGAGAGTTCATGATTGACTGATTCACATGGATTGTTGTGACTGTATTATGATGAATGCTTGATTATAATGTTGTTATTATTTCTTTGAGTTTCCTTGAAATTTGAATCCAAGAGGATCTTGTGTTTAAGTTTTTCTTCCTTAGTCTATTGGAAGGCCTGATGTTCGCGGCTAACCTCTACACTTTTCTCACCAAAGTCTTCCTCCTACTCACCTTTACTCCAACTTACTAACTGAATTTAATCCAAGACCTCAATTGCTTGTGCATACCAGTCCATATTTCTGAGTTAGAACATTATTTTCATTGAGTCTTCTCCATTTGGCCTCTTAAAACTCATTTACATTTACTATATAAAATGATGGGTATTGGGATTACCTTGTATGCAATCTGAAGGTGACTTCTAGTGATAACATTTCTGGCACCGTTGTCAGGGAACGAATTGAAGACATTTCCCTGGGATAGAATGACAAAGAATCTTTGATTCTGAAGGTGCATCAGATATCAAAACCATTGAAGATTGCTTCTTGTACCTGGAGACTCCACTGTTTCATTTATGGCTCCGAAGGGTAGACACATGAGTTCTACTCCACAGCTACCATTGGCTACACCTGAAACTGCTTCAGAGAGGATTATTAATAAAGGAAAGATTTCTCAAAAAGGATTTTTGTTGTTATCTCAGATTGAAAATCTCCCTAGGAAGAAGGAAATTATAGAGAGCCAGTTTTAGATGGTGAACTAAAGCTGGACACACAATTCTAACTGATTAAATTTCACCATGGTGAATCTACTCTGCAAAGTTTGTTGGTGACTCCTATTATAACTGAAATTTCATTCGCAAATGGTTATAGGAATCCAACAACTTCAAACAGTTATAAGGTCACCCATGGACCAAAATTACAACAAAATCATTTCCAAAAGGTCCAAAACTATACAACCAATGATAAAATTAAGGTGCACTATGACTACACAGGGCGCGCGTGCACAGGCGTGATATAGAAATGCATGAAAATCGCACATGTGCACGATGCACGACTGTGGTCGCTAAAATCCACGCACATCTGAGAACGGTGCATTTATGAGATTGGTTGGCCTCCCACCAACTTCTGGTTCAACTTCCAAGTTGATTTGACACCCAAATCTCGACTCAATCCGACTGGGTGGTTGGTCAAAGACCTAAAAATGCCCTAAATAGCCTTTTTTCACACTATAAGTTGGTTGCACAAAACCTCAAAGTGGTGCTATAAAACAAAGCCATGGGTGCACTTCATTTTCAAGGAATTCATTTGGAAGGTTATGCTGCTTCTATTCTCTTGGGGAATCCTCTTCTCTCGTCAAGAGTATATTAGCATCATTACATTGGGCAATCCACCTCACCTCTTGAGTGGATTAGCTTGGGATTCTTTCACCATTTCATTCAAAGTTGTAAGAAGAGCTTAGTTGTGGGAGTCCAGGAGCCCTCCCTTGGATAAAAAAGGGACCCATAGTCCTCTTTCTTCTTGGTGTTTTCTTTCACTAATATAATCCTTGCCATTCGTGACATGAGTCTTATTGGTTTTTTGTTCTTATGTCCTTATGCTCAATAGTTTAGTTGTTCTTTTTTTCCTTATTTTAATTCTTAGCTTAGTCTTTTATGTTTCTTTCTCTAACCCTTTCCTTTACAGTTGGCTTGCTTAGCTAACCCAACTAAGCTTGTAAGCACCTCTATTTTGCTCATTTAGGTGACAAAAGAGGCACAACAGATTGGCAACTCCACTAGGGATGGGAGTCCTAATAGTCTTACATCATGTCGTGAATCAACCACATACTCCTTCTCCTCATTTTACTAGATTTCCCAATGGACTCCCAGGCTATCTCTTCAAGGTTCTATTTTGACTGCGCCTCTGCAGTATCATTAACCCTCCATTTCATCCACAATCATTTTGCCTCTCTGCAAATTTCCCTCCATACCATCTACCTCATATAGAAACACACCCATGGGGCTGCCAACCTCCACCAGTTCTCCAAGCACATTGCGCACTCACCGGCTCAACCATATTACATTGGGGCACCCATTTCTATATTTGTACACTCATCCCAAATTATTCTTTATAAATTGTAAAAATCCTTTCTTTCCAACATTTACATATCTTTTTGTCATCACCTTTGGCGACCTTCTTCCCTTTTTTGGTAAGCACAACCCATGTCGCCCTTGGTTGGGGCACTCCTTATCATCTACTCTTGTTGACATCGTCCATATACTCTGAGTATCCCATAGGCCACTTACCTCTACTCTTTGAGTTTGTCCACTTTTTCCCGCCTCTGGCACAACTTATCCCACATCTTGTTGTCCCCCTGACACTCGACCTAGTTGAACAATTGCGGCCACTTATAATTCACATATACCATGAACCAAGGGTAGTTTTGAGTCTTCACACATCTTGAATTCATCCATGTACCTCCCCCACTCCTAACCTCACCTAGTAGATTTCATGAAGCCCTTCGCTTCTTGGAGTCACATCCCCCTTTTGTCAACATCAACATAGTTTCTAGAAGGGTGACAGTATATTGACTCTCATTATGTTTCCAATGAGAGGTCTCAGATGACACAGGGAAAACCATAATTTCTCTCTGATGTCGTTGACCCCCATAGCATTCGACTTCAACACTTTCTCATGCTACGGTGGGTCTTACTTTGTGACTATTGCAGTTGTTTCTTATATTTGCCGAAGACCTCTGAACTTGGTTGGGCTATCAATGCCTACAGAATCTGTGATACTTTTTACAGGTGTCATTGCCTACTATTCAGAGTATGTTCCTTCTCAGAATTATCCTCTTCCTTTATCACAACCACCCCTAAGGGCACTGCAGTTGTCTACATTAACACACTATTTCAGTTACTATACACAACCATTCTTTTTGAGTTACATGACACGAGCATGGGGCATGCCCGCCTCGTTTGTACACAATTTATTTTTACACACCTCATGGAAGGTTGGGTCCTACAGGTTCCCTTCTCCCTCCAACGGGTCACTCTTGATACTCTCACTATCTCTCTCTCTTACAACGACACTCTTAGTAGAAGAAACATTGATGAATTTCGGCTATATGTATGCTCCTAACCTCATCCATCAAGGGGCATCTATTATCACTGAAATTTCATCCGCAAATGGTTATAGGAATACAGCAGATTCAAACAGTTATAAGGTCACCCATGGACCAAAATGACCACAAAATCATTTCCAAAAGGTCCAAAACTATACAAAAAGTGATAAAATTAAGGTGCGATATGACTACACAGGGCGCACGTGCACATGCGCGATACAAAAACGCATGAAAGGCGCACATCTGCACGATGCGTGACTATGGTCGCTAAAAGCCACGCACATCTGAGAATGATGCATTTATGAGATTGGTCGGCCTCCCACCCACTCCTTCTTCAACTTCCAAGTTGATTTGACACCCAAATCTTGACTGAATCTGACTGGGTGGCTGGTCAAATACCTAAAAATGCCCTAAATAGACTCTTTTCACACTATAAGTTGGTTGCACAATACCTCAAAGTGGTGCTATAAAACAAATCCATGGGTGCACTTCATTTTCAAGGAATTCATTTGAAAGGTTATGTTGTTGCTATTCTCTCGGGGAATCCTCTTCTCTCATCAAGAGTATACTAGAATCATTACATTGGGCAATCCATCTCACCTCTTGAGTGGATTAGCTTGGGATTCTTTCACCATTTCATTCAAAGTTGTAAGAAGAGCTTAGTTGTGGGGGTCCAAGAGCCCTCCCTTGGAGGAAGAAGGGACCCATAGTCCTCTTTCTTCTTGGTCTTTTCTTTCACTAATATAATCCTTGCCATTGGTGACATGAGTCTTATTGGTTTTTTGTTCTTATGTTCTTATGCTCAATAGTTTAGTTTTTATTTTATTCCTTAGTTTAATTATTAGCTTAGTCTTTTATGTTTATTTATCCAACCCTTTCCTTTACAGTTGTCTTGCTTAGCTAACCCAACTAAGCTTGTAAGCACCTATGTCTTGCTCATTTAGGTGACAAAATAGGTGCAACAACTCCACTGAAGGGAGACAAATCAAAAGTCTATGGAGGCTATCCTGGCCAAGTGATTTTCCCCCTTCAATTTCTCATCCATAGCTGGTTATCCACATCTAGTGGTGGCTATAAATGAATGGGATGATTATCTTCTGAGATTCAGAGGAAGAAAGCATGACCATCTCGGTGATCACTTATTAAAATTTCATATATGCCTGCCTGAATATGGATTATTTAACGAGGATTTCTTGATCAAGATGTTCAAATTTTATTTAGAGGAATATGGTCGTGAATGGTGTCAATCTCTCCCTGCTACTAGTATCCATTATTTCAAGGATTTTCACGATTCGTTTAATTCATATTATCATAAGATTTACCTTTCTCATCTTATTTTGGATGATTGTTGTAAGAAGTTTGCATTCCACATCCAACATATGATAGATTCTTCCTCGTGTGATCAGTCTGGTGAAGATATGATTGAAAGAGATAGTGAGGATAGAAGCAAGTATTTTGCAAATTTGGATGAAAGTTTTTCTCTTTATATTTCTCGAGAATAATGCCTTCTAGATATGATTGTTGATAGTGTTGATGATTGCATAGCCATAGATGTATCATATTCTACCTCTGATGCAGATTTTGTCTCAGTTGTAAAAGAAGATATAGTTGTTGAGTAGGATTATTCTCTTCTCCTTCAAGAGATTTCCCATGATGTATTTTCACCTAGGATTGAAGAGAAGAATCAAGAGGTCGCTCATTTTTCTTTGCAAGATAAAATATTTCTACACTCACCCATATTTGATGAGTACTTAGATGAAGAAGAGCAGATCGATACCTTACATTTTGATGACTTGGGGAGCATCCAGCCTGTGTATGATAGCTATGAATAAGATTTTGATGTGGATATGAACAATTTCCAAGACCATATTATAGATCCTTTTCCTTTATTCAGTAAAGAAAAGCATTGGGTGGAAATCAACCATCCTGGGCCCATAGAAGACACTAAGCAACATGTTAGGCAGAAGCACCCTTTCATTGATATACACGAAGAGAATTATTTCCTTCAGTTGGCTAACATTATGAGAGCAGACAAAGAGGAAGTGGATAAGAAGCCTGCATCGGCCTTTCACTCACCTGTACTTGCCACAGACATTGAGCCGGATGTGAGCAACTATAAGACAGAGCATGTTTTTTGTTACCAACCTGGTAAGTTTCGTCCCCTATTTTATGACCCTATAGGGGAGTACATGGAGTTTTTTTTTTCAAGGTATTGAAGCCTCCACACTTTATCTTGCCTTCAACATTAGGAGGAGAGATGAAAATTGTAATCATTTTGTTGTCACAGTTTCATTATATGTATTTGATCAGTGACAGAGTAAATAAGTTTTTAGTTAGGAGGTTACTTTATTGGCTCTGGTGGCAATCCACTTTCACCTAGCACTTTGTAAAAATCGATTAGTCTAGGAGTGTACATAAATAAGATCCTTATAGAGCCCATGTGTTTGAATTCATTTTTAGTAGAGTAGTGTACATATCTCCCCATTTTCTTAAGGGAAAGTTTTGAGCTAGACTCCATATCCTAACAACTAAGGCACTATAACTGTTCCTTCTTGGTAGCTCGCAGGAAGCATGCCATCCCCTGTGGAGTCAAAAGTTATCATATAGGGTTGTCAACACCATAGGTGTGTCTCGATATACCCAAGTCTATAGTCTTTCCCCATCTCTATCGTTTTCGTAGACCAAATCTTAAGTTTTTTCCCCTTCGGCTTGTAAATCGTTCTCTATTTTCCCTTGTTTGTTTGTGTGCCCTGGATTTCCTTAAATATCTTACCCGAGTGAAATATTGGCCCCAAGCCCCTATTTTTTCTCCAAGGGTGAGCACTTGCATATTGTGTTTCAGTCAGTGGTATCTGTTAATCCCTAATATTGGCTCATTACCCCTTAATTGGGGCATATTATATTAGTAATGTTATTTTATTTATGTCAGCTTTAGGCCATTAGTTGTAATTATACCGCCTAGTCTCCTATATATACCAAGGAGACATTTTCATTTTGAATCATCTTATACTTGAACATTTAAGTGGGGTAAAAGGAGGTTGCCCCCTTGAAGAGGCTTATTATCTAAAATTATCTCTTTTTGAAGGCGTTGAGTAATTTTTCTGAGGATTTTCTATGCTATATTGATATTTGGTTCTTAACATATGGTATCATAGCTCAAGGTCTCGGGGTTTTGCTGCTACATATGAGACACCTTAGCATTTTTTCTATAACTTTATTTCTACAATGTTTCCGAAGGAACGGCTTGGAGGATATTTATTAGACAGATCAAGGTACGTTGGGTTCAAAATTAAGCTCCTGAGGCCTTATACTTTCCGAGATACATCTTGTACAAGATAAGGTTCTGGAATCATCCTGAACTGAGTCATTGTGTAATTTTCGCTATAAATATTTTTTTGTAACGTTTTAGAACCTAAAATTCGGAGGGTATTTACAAAAATTAGTAAGGTATCTATGGTAAAAATTTGGCTTCTAGGTCATCTTACATTTGTAGATACACCCTGTGTAAGATAAGGTATCTGACTAGTCTCAAGAAGGTGTTCTAGGTAAAACAATCATAACTTCTTTCTAGAGTATCTAAATTGGGTGGGACTAGTTTCATTGGATCGTGGATAGTCTTTAGTATTTCTGGTCTAAGTTTCATAATTTTATATCAATTATTTTGTGCAGGGCATGCTATACAAGTGAGATCTCCTGGAAAGGCCAAAAATCGGCAAGTTGTGGGGTATTTACCATAAATTCCACTTGACACATCCAATTTTTATCAGACCTGTGTCATTTCAGAGAAGAAATACCAGAGAACTACATAAAAGAAATTTTCATACCCAGAAGAGCTGAAACTTGGGAGATACAATAGAAGAAATATTGTCTAGCAGAACCACCTCAAAATCAAGGTTCAAAAGTGATACTTGGCCGACATGCCACCAAAAAAGGGAACTTCTACACCAAATAAGCCTTCATAAAATCCTACTTGGACTCTTGATGAAGGTGAAGAAATGCGTAGGGACATAAATGAACTTCAAAAGAAGATGGATTCAATGGAATCTATGTTGGATACTAAGATGGATGGTTTAAAAGGGGAGATCATGGAAGTATTGAAAGATTTCGTAACAAAGAAGACACCTGAAAGTGAAAATGCATCCCATGAAATTCATGATAAGGACACAAGGAAGGTGAATCAAGAATGGATATACTCCAACTTTGGTTTGAAGACCAACCGTGTTCCTAAGATTGATATGAGGAAGTTTGATGGCAAGGACCCAATCACATGGATACTTCAGATAGAGCAATTCTTTGATATCCATAATGTGCCACATACACAAAAGGTATGAATTGATTCTTTATATTTAGAACCTAATCAATTTGTGTGGTATTGATGGCTTTGTTCTCGCAAATCACTTGTTACTTGGACAATTTTCACAGAAGAAATGATAGCACACTATGAGGATACAAGGAGCAATACCTTCTTTAGCCAATTGATAAATCTCAAGCAAAAGGGTTCAGTTACCAAGCACATTGAGAACT